>JAWZYU010001246.1:0-37516 GCA_038380435.1 Ryuthela nishihirai | reverse complement strand
GAGCAAGTGTGTTATGCGATCCCTTTTTTTTTTGTCACACTATCGTTTTATTTCTTTTAGTTCTTCTGTAGGAGAGGGTCTATGAGTTGTGCGATCCATTTAGAGGTTCGATCGTGCCCATACCTCTGCTTTCCACAGACGTGAGTTATATGCTGTTTCTCCTAGAGTAGAGTGATTCACTGGATTTTTTTTTTATAAAGGTTTTCTAGGTTTTTCATAGCAATTGGCATTATTCCTGGGATTTTATTTGCTCACTTGTTCCTACCGCTTGGGTCGTGTCGGTCTTTCTTACTTCTGAGCAGCACTTTTTTTGCACACAATGGGCTAAAGGTCCAGGTCCCATAGACCACGAAGGCTCAGAGGAGGTTGGGGGGTACCCACTGGATCACCCAGTGGGGGGACAAGATGGTAGACTCCCCTCAAGGCCATCCAGCGTGTTCTTTAACGTGCACAGGATATGGCCCTCCCGCACACGGAGCCACGGCCTAATGTCCCATCCGACGGTCATTCCAATACCATCGGTGTCCTCTACTGACCGCGGGTAGGGCGTAGATTAATGTAAACGCAGGAAGAGACTTGTGGGTGGAGGGTCACCAGCGTGTGAATTTACTTTTTAAGTGTTCTGACCTCCTCCTCCTCCAACCCTTCGAACAAAATAACAGGGAGGTGTTTTGTGAATTGGGTTTCGATGCCGTGTGAAAATAATTTAATGTTTGCTGTATTCCCCCGCTCTAAGAGGAAGTGGTTATGTGGTTAGGGTGTAGGTGTCGCGTGAAATTTTTTCGGTGTACTCTCCCCCCTAACAGGAAGGCTGTTATGTGGCTTGGTTTTAGGTAGCGTGTGAAAATTTTTTTGTGTATTCCCCCCCTCTAAGAGGAAGGGGTTATGTTGGTTGGGTGTAGGTATCGTGTGAAATTTTTTCGGTGAACTCTTCCCCCCCCCCTAACGGGAAGGGGTCATGTGGGTTGGTTGTAGGTAGCGTGTGAAAATTTTCTGGTGTATTCCCACCGTCCAATAGGAAGGGGTTATTTGGGTTGGGTGTAGGTATCGTGTGAAAATTTTTCGGTGTACTCTCCCCCCCCCCCCCCATAAGAGGAAGGGGTTATGTTGGTTGGTTGTAGGTAGCGTGTGAAATTTTTTTGGTGTATTCCCACCGTCCAATAGGAAGGGGTTATGTGGATTAGGTGTAGGTATCGTGTGAAATTTTTTCGGTGTACTCTCCCCCCCCCCCCTCCATAAGAGGAAGGGGTTATGTGGGTTGGTTGTAGGTAGCGTGTGAAAATTTTTTGGTGTATTCCCACCGTCCAATAGGAAGGGGTTGTGTGGGTTGGATGTAGGTATCGTGTGAAATTTTTTCGGTGTATCACCCCTCCTCTAAGAGGAAGGGGTTATGTGGGTTGGGTGTCAAGGACCTGTGAATTTTTTTTTTTTCTTTTGTACCTTATTAGGAATTGTCGGGTGACTCTCAACTTCCCTTCACACTTTACCCAGGCTTAGGACTGGCAGCGCATTGCGCTGGCGTGTTTAAAAGTTGTCTGTCTCTCTGGTGGACTTGGTATCATAGCACAATGTGCAGAGTTTTACAACGACATAGAAAAAAGAATACAATGCACAGCAAAAGTGACATACAAACAATACAAACATACAGGAAACAGCGAGAGTGTCTTCTCTTTGCTTTTAAGAAATTTTTTATATATATATTTTTTTTATTTTTGAACATTTAAATATTTTTTTTTTATTTTTGAACATTTAAATATTTTTTTTTTTTTTGGTTTTTTGATTTTCACTTAATTCTTTTTTCAGTTTTTCCTGTTTAGGATGCCAAACCCTTCCCGGACATGGCGGTCAGTCCCGGAAGGGGAGGCCGCTTCCCGATAGCTGCGACATCACACTGCGGTGGTGAAGACGTCGAGCCGTTCCTTGAGCGACGCTGCCGCCCGACCCCTCCTCTGGATCAAGACAGCAGAGACGTGCAAGGCGACGCCGAAGGCCGTGGCCACACACATCTTCGATCCCATGAAGAGCAGGACTGCGCGGTCGCCACCGGTGGACCGGAGCAGTCCTGCCACGGGAGGGTAGATGAGGTTGGCCACTCCCTGGAAGAGCCGCACCAGGGTGAAGGTGCCGTTCATGTTGTCGACTCCGTGATTCGAGCTAAGCAGGAGGGGGATCAGGATGGTCCACACTCCGGTTCCCACTCCTGCGGCGACGGAGGCAACAACAAGCTGCCAGTACTCGCGGCAGAAAGGCAGTGAGATGACGGCTGCAGCCGAGACGGAGACGGCCGCGATGTATTCGGCCGTCCTCGGCAGGGGAGAGCGGCTGGCGAGAAGACCATACGAGAGGCGCACGACCAGGTCGCCGGCAGCAGAGTAGGCGAGAAGCAGCATGGCACTGCTCTTCTCGATCCCCAGCGACTTGGCGTGCTGGGGAATGTAGTGCAGGAAGTGAGGGTTGCCCATACCCATCGCAAAGATGGAAGCGCTCGTGAGGAGGAACAGGCCGTCCGTGAGGAAACGGAGGGACAGCCTCTCGGCGACCACCTTCGCGCAGGATCTGGGTGCCAGCTCTCCAGCTTCCGCGGGGGTCACGACGACGGCATCGTTGCTGCCGCCGGCGGGCACCTCGCGGAAGCGGCTCTCGGGCCGAACGAAGAGCAGGCCGCAGACTGCGATGAGCGTGAAGCAGCCGGCCAGCACGAGGAACGTGTAGTGCAGGCCGACCGCCAGCAGCAGCTCGTTGATCGCAGTGGGCAGGGCCATGGCCCCGAAGCAGCCTCCCGACAGGGCGACGGCCATCGCTGCCGGCCTCCGTGTCGTGAAGTACTTTCCAGTGCACACTATGCCGGTGGTGATGGCAAAGGATGCACCGACCCCCATGAGGCCTCCAATGGTACCTATGAGGAAGGAACCGGAGGTGGCCAGGTAGCTGAGGGCAAGGCCAGCGCTGCACAGCAATCCGCCCAGACACACGAGCGGCCTGTATCCGAAGGTAGACATGAGGATCCCTGTCACCGGTGAGAAGACCAGCGAGAGGGTTCCTAGCAGCCCCGGGATCCAGGCCGCCTGGGACGGAGATGTATCAGGAAACTCCAGGAAGATCGCCACCTTCAGAGCGCTGAAGGACTTGACGAATCCTGAAAGGAGAAAGGTTATGAGAAAGCAGCCACCAGCGACGGCCCACCCGTATCCTCCATCGGGTGGAACCATCTTGGTGGCTGTGGTGGCGTTGGCACGCTCTTCCTCTACTCCCTTCGTCGCTGCAACTGGAACGGACATGGTGGAATCCGGCTCAGGTCACTGCAAAAGAAGGAGAAAAAAAATTAATAATTAGAATTGGTAGAGCTAATATAAATCAGTAGTGCGTCGACTAAAGACCACTACAGACTATGCTGAAGAATACTGAACCAAAGAGTAAGCGAAAAGGTTACTATGAGGTAAAGTCGGGAGCTGGAAAACGCACGTCTGTAGCTGTCAGTGGTCGCAGAGCAAAGGGACGGGCGTTGCACTCAGTGGCACGAGTTGTAAAACACGTTGGCGTCAGGGGGAAAACCCAGGGGATTTGCAAAACCCGTTGGCGTCAGGGAGAAAACCCAGGGGATTTGTAAAACCCGTTGGCGTCAGGGAGAAAACCCAGGGGTTTACCTACTACCGGTCGTACAAGGTTCGGGTTTCGCGCTGCCATCTATGTGCAAGCATGGGAACTAATTTTTCTTCACCTATCCCCATTTTTTTCCCTTGCTCCACCGAGTGGTACATATGTATATGTATATATTTTTTTTTATTTCATTTTTTCCAGCGTGACGTCACCTGCAAACGAGACAGTGCTATATATGCGAGAAGAATAAGGGGCAAGTAGAGTATACAAAAGTTTATTAAAGTTTATAAGATAATGATAGGAAATTTTAAAGTAATTTTCCTAATAAAATAAACAACCAGTACCAAATGTTTCTAAAATAATTCAATACCAGATGTTTACCGATCGTCAAACTACTCACGTGTTGACAATTCGATTTCGTTACCATCGTTGAAAGGTTCATAATAGACTTTTTTTCTTGAAATTTCCGTCATATCTATCTATTCTACCAACGCATGGAACTCTAGAAGAGTTTATCAAATGTTGTTTTTGATCTAAATTGGGACTGATTTTGCTGTAGGAATCGTTTCGTCTGGCATAAACGTTAGAAAGGATCCAAATTAATATATTTTTGCCTTAACGAATAATGGAGAAAAAAATGTCGTTTATTTAAATAAAATATCTCAGCTATTATTGCCTAAATGAAACGGAAAAATTTTCTTCTTATTAAATTCTTTCATTTGCTACAGTAAATAAGCCATTCTAGAGTAAATAAGCTATTATATTAAGCTTATTTTGCTACAGTAAATAAGCTTTCATTTGCTAGAGTAATTTCTAACCGCTTGGGTGCAGTTACCTTTACGTTTTGCCCTGCTATGCTTGTTTGGGAAAAGCTTTTCTGAATATCCTTTAATTACTCTATATGATTTCGCAAACGTATATCAGTTTATAAGGGGAGATCGTATTTTGAAGTTTTCCGATTTATTGGTATATATAGTGTGAGGTAATTCTGTCGGAATAATTTTTCACTGCATAAGAAACTAACGGCTACTCACCACACTTCCCTTAATTGTCCGGATGATTTTAGAGAGGTATAAAAGTGTAAAACAGAAAAAATGAATCTAACACGGAAAAATCTAAATCTGACAACAAAGGACAACCTATATATGACGTAGCAACGGTCTGCCCTACGCAACAGTACTCTCTGAAGGCTTTCATATCGTATATTATTTTCGCTGCGCAACAATTGGAATTCGAAAAAAACAATTGTTGTTCCTCAATTGTTATCGGTTGGCTTCGAAAAACGATGCTATGGATTCGTGGTTGTTTTACTCGGCCTTTGATCAAACGGAGACTTCCATTCCCTTTCCTTCCTGTCGACGGAGAATTTCAGAGCAAGTGTGTTATGCGATCCCTTTTTTTTTTGTCACACTATCGTTTTATTTCTTTTAGTTCTTCTGTAGGAGAGGGTCTATGAGTTGTGCGATCCATTTAGAGGTTCGATCGTGCCCATACCTCTGCTTTCCACAGACGTGAGTTATATGCTGTTTCTCCTAGAGTAGAGTGATTCACTGGATTTTTTTTTTATAAAGGTTTTCTAGGTTTTTCATAGCAATTGGCATTATTCCTGGGATTTTATTTGCTCACTTGTTCCTACCGCTTGGGTCGTGTCGGTCTTTCTTACTTCTGAGCAGCACTTTTTTTGCACACAATGGGCTAAAGGTCCAGGTCCCATAGACCACGAAGGCTCAGAGGAGGTTGGGGGGTACCCACTGGATCACCCAGTGGGGGGACAAGATGGTAGACTCCCCTCAAGGCCATCCAGCGTGTTCTTTAACGTGCACAGGATATGGCCCTCCCGCACACGGAGCCACGGCCTAATGTCCCATCCGACGGTCATTCCAATACCATCGGTGTCCTCTACTGACCGCGGGTAGGGCGTAGATTAATGTAAACGCAGGAAGAGACTTGTGGGTGGAGGGTCACCAGCGTGTGAATTTACTTTTTAAGTGTTCTGACCTCCTCCTCCTCCAACCCTTCGAACAAAATAACAGGGAGGTGTTTTGTGAATTGGGTTTCGATGCCGTGTGAAAATAATTTAATGTTTGCTGTATTCCCCCGCTCTAAGAGGAAGTGGTTATGTGGTTAGGGTGTAGGTGTCGCGTGAAATTTTTTCGGTGTACTCTCCCCCCTAACAGGAAGGCTGTTATGTGGCTTGGTTTTAGGTAGCGTGTGAAAATTTTTTTGTGTATTCCCCCCCTCTAAGAGGAAGGGGTTATGTTGGTTGGGTGTAGGTATCGTGTGAAATTTTTTCGGTGAACTCTTCCCCCCCCCCTAACGGGAAGGGGTCATGTGGGTTGGTTGTAGGTAGCGTGTGAAAATTTTCTGGTGTATTCCCACCGTCCAATAGGAAGGGGTTATTTGGGTTGGGTGTAGGTATCGTGTGAAAATTTTTCGGTGTACTCTCCCCCCCCCCCCCCATAAGAGGAAGGGGTTATGTTGGTTGGTTGTAGGTAGCGTGTGAAATTTTTTTGGTGTATTCCCACCGTCCAATAGGAAGGGGTTATGTGGATTAGGTGTAGGTATCGTGTGAAATTTTTTCGGTGTACTCTCCCCCCCCCCCCTCCATAAGAGGAAGGGGTTATGTGGGTTGGTTGTAGGTAGCGTGTGAAAATTTTTTGGTGTATTCCCACCGTCCAATAGGAAGGGGTTGTGTGGGTTGGATGTAGGTATCGTGTGAAATTTTTTCGGTGTATCACCCCTCCTCTAAGAGGAAGGGGTTATGTGGGTTGGGTGTCAAGGACCTGTGAATTTTTTTTTTTTCTTTTGTACCTTATTAGGAATTGTCGGGTGACTCTCAACTTCCCTTCACACTTTACCCAGGCTTAGGACTGGCAGCGCATTGCGCTGGCGTGTTTAAAAGTTGTCTGTCTCTCTGGTGGACTTGGTATCATAGCACAATGTGCAGAGTTTTACAACGACATAGAAAAAAGAATACAATGCACAGCAAAAGTGACATACAAACAATACAAACATACAGGAAACAGCGAGAGTGTCTTCTCTTTGCTTTTAAGAAATTTTTTATATATATATTTTTTTTATTTTTGAACATTTAAATATTTTTTTTTTATTTTTGAACATTTAAATATTTTTTTTTTTTTTGGTTTTTTGATTTTCACTTAATTCTTTTTTCAGTTTTTCCTGTTTAGGATGCCAAACCCTTCCCGGACATGGCGGTCAGTCCCGGAAGGGGAGGCCGCTTCCCGATAGCTGCGACATCACACTGCGGTGGTGAAGACGTCGAGCCGTTCCTTGAGCGACGCTGCCGCCCGACCCCTCCTCTGGATCAAGACAGCAGAGACGTGCAAGGCGACGCCGAAGGCCGTGGCCACACACATCTTCGATCCCATGAAGAGCAGGACTGCGCGGTCGCCACCGGTGGACCGGAGCAGTCCTGCCACGGGAGGGTAGATGAGGTTGGCCACTCCCTGGAAGAGCCGCACCAGGGTGAAGGTGCCGTTCATGTTGTCGACTCCGTGATTCGAGCTAAGCAGGAGGGGGATCAGGATGGTCCACACTCCGGTTCCCACTCCTGCGGCGACGGAGGCAACAACAAGCTGCCAGTACTCGCGGCAGAAAGGCAGTGAGATGACGGCTGCAGCCGAGACGGAGACGGCCGCGATGTATTCGGCCGTCCTCGGCAGGGGAGAGCGGCTGGCGAGAAGACCATACGAGAGGCGCACGACCAGGTCGCCGGCAGCAGAGTAGGCGAGAAGCAGCATGGCACTGCTCTTCTCGATCCCCAGCGACTTGGCGTGCTGGGGAATGTAGTGCAGGAAGTGAGGGTTGCCCATACCCATCGCAAAGATGGAAGCGCTCGTGAGGAGGAACAGGCCGTCCGTGAGGAAACGGAGGGACAGCCTCTCGGCGACCACCTTCGCGCAGGATCTGGGTGCCAGCTCTCCAGCTTCCGCGGGGGTCACGACGACGGCATCGTTGCTGCCGCCGGCGGGCACCTCGCGGAAGCGGCTCTCGGGCCGAACGAAGAGCAGGCCGCAGACTGCGATGAGCGTGAAGCAGCCGGCCAGCACGAGGAACGTGTAGTGCAGGCCGACCGCCAGCAGCAGCTCGTTGATCGCAGTGGGCAGGGCCATGGCCCCGAAGCAGCCTCCCGACAGGGCGACGGCCATCGCTGCCGGCCTCCGTGTCGTGAAGTACTTTCCAGTGCACACTATGCCGGTGGTGATGGCAAAGGATGCACCGACCCCCATGAGGCCTCCAATGGTACCTATGAGGAAGGAACCGGAGGTGGCCAGGTAGCTGAGGGCAAGGCCAGCGCTGCACAGCAATCCGCCCAGACACACGAGCGGCCTGTATCCGAAGGTAGACATGAGGATCCCTGTCACCGGTGAGAAGACCAGCGAGAGGGTTCCTAGCAGCCCCGGGATCCAGGCCGCCTGGGACGGAGATGTATCAGGAAACTCCAGGAAGATCGCCACCTTCAGAGCGCTGAAGGACTTGACGAATCCTGAAAGGAGAAAGGTTATGAGAAAGCAGCCACCAGCGACGGCCCACCCGTATCCTCCATCGGGTGGAACCATCTTGGTGGCTGTGGTGGCGTTGGCACGCTCTTCCTCTACTCCCTTCGTCGCTGCAACTGGAACGGACATGGTGGAATCCGGCTCAGGTCACTGCAAAAGAAGGAGAAAAAAAATTAATAATTAGAATTGGTAGAGCTAATATAAATCAGTAGTGCGTCGACTAAAGACCACTACAGACTATGCTGAAGAATACTGAACCAAAGAGTAAGCGAAAAGGTTACTATGAGGTAAAGTCGGGAGCTGGAAAACGCACGTCTGTAGCTGTCAGTGGTCGCAGAGCAAAGGGACGGGCGTTGCACTCAGTGGCACGAGTTGTAAAACACGTTGGCGTCAGGGGGAAAACCCAGGGGATTTGCAAAACCCGTTGGCGTCAGGGAGAAAACCCAGGGGATTTGTAAAACCCGTTGGCGTCAGGGAGAAAACCCAGGGGTTTACCTACTACCGGTCGTACAAGGTTCGGGTTTCGCGCTGCCATCTATGTGCAAGCATGGGAACTAATTTTTCTTCACCTATCCCCATTTTTTTCCCTTGCTCCACCGAGTGGTACATATGTATATGTATATATTTTTTTTTATTTCATTTTTTCCAGCGTGACGTCACCTGCAAACGAGACAGTGCTATATATGCGAGAAGAATAAGGGGCAAGTAGAGTATACAAAAGTTTATTAAAGTTTATAAGATAATGATAGGAAATTTTAAAGTAATTTTCCTAATAAAATAAACAACCAGTACCAAATGTTTCTAAAATAATTCAATACCAGATGTTTACCGATCGTCAAACTACTCACGTGTTGACAATTCGATTTCGTTACCATCGTTGAAAGGTTCATAATAGACTTTTTTTCTTGAAATTTCCGTCATATCTATCTATTCTACCAACGCATGGAACTCTAGAAGAGTTTATCAAATGTTGTTTTTGATCTAAATTGGGACTGATTTTGCTGTAGGAATCGTTTCGTCTGGCATAAACGTTAGAAAGGATCCAAATTAATATATTTTTGCCTTAACGAATAATGGAGAAAAAAATGTCGTTTATTTAAATAAAATATCTCAGCTATTATTGCCTAAATGAAACGGAAAAATTTTCTTCTTATTAAATTCTTTCATTTGCTACAGTAAATAAGCCATTCTAGAGTAAATAAGCTATTATATTAAGCTTATTTTGCTACAGTAAATAAGCTTTCATTTGCTAGAGTAATTTCTAACCGCTTGGGTGCAGTTACCTTTACGTTTTGCCCTGCTATGCTTGTTTGGGAAAAGCTTTTCTGAATATCCTTTAATTACTCTATATGATTTCGCAAACGTATATCAGTTTATAAGGGGAGATCGTATTTTGAAGTTTTCCGATTTATTGGTATATATAGTGTGAGGTAATTCTGTCGGAATAATTTTTCACTGCATAAGAAACTAACGGCTACTCACCACACTTCCCTTAATTGTCCGGATGATTTTAGAGAGGTATAAAAGTGTAAAACAGAAAAAATGAATCTAACACGGAAAAATCTAAATCTGACAACAAAGGACAACCTATATATGACGTAGCAACGGTCTGCCCTACGCAACAGTACTCTCTGAAGGCTTTCATATCGTATATTATTTTCGCTGCGCAACAATTGGAATTCGAAAAAAACAATTGTTGTTCCTCAATTGTTATCGGTTGGCTTCGAAAAACGATGCTATGGATTCGTGGTTGTTTTACTCGGCCTTTGATCAAACGGAGACTTCCATTCCCTTTCCTTCCTGTCGACGGAGAATTTCAGAGCAAGTGTGTTATGCGATCCCTTTTTTTTTTGTCACACTATCGTTTTATTTCTTTTAGTTCTTCTGTAGGAGAGGGTCTATGAGTTGTGCGATCCATTTAGAGGTTCGATCGTGCCCATACCTCTGCTTTCCACAGACGTGAGTTATATGCTGTTTCTCCTAGAGTAGAGTGATTCACTGGATTTTTTTTTTATAAAGGTTTTCTAGGTTTTTCATAGCAATTGGCATTATTCCTGGGATTTTATTTGCTCACTTGTTCCTACCGCTTGGGTCGTGTCGGTCTTTCTTACTTCTGAGCAGCACTTTTTTTGCACACAATGGGCTAAAGGTCCAGGTCCCATAGACCACGAAGGCTCAGAGGAGGTTGGGGGGTACCCACTGGATCACCCAGTGGGGGGACAAGATGGTAGACTCCCCTCAAGGCCATCCAGCGTGTTCTTTAACGTGCACAGGATATGGCCCTCCCGCACACGGAGCCACGGCCTAATGTCCCATCCGACGGTCATTCCAATACCATCGGTGTCCTCTACTGACCGCGGGTAGGGCGTAGATTAATGTAAACGCAGGAAGAGACTTGTGGGTGGAGGGTCACCAGCGTGTGAATTTACTTTTTAAGTGTTCTGACCTCCTCCTCCTCCAACCCTTCGAACAAAATAACAGGGAGGTGTTTTGTGAATTGGGTTTCGATGCCGTGTGAAAATAATTTAATGTTTGCTGTATTCCCCCGCTCTAAGAGGAAGTGGTTATGTGGTTAGGGTGTAGGTGTCGCGTGAAATTTTTTCGGTGTACTCTCCCCCCTAACAGGAAGGCTGTTATGTGGCTTGGTTTTAGGTAGCGTGTGAAAATTTTTTTGTGTATTCCCCCCCTCTAAGAGGAAGGGGTTATGTTGGTTGGGTGTAGGTATCGTGTGAAATTTTTTCGGTGAACTCTTCCCCCCCCCCTAACGGGAAGGGGTCATGTGGGTTGGTTGTAGGTAGCGTGTGAAAATTTTCTGGTGTATTCCCACCGTCCAATAGGAAGGGGTTATTTGGGTTGGGTGTAGGTATCGTGTGAAAATTTTTCGGTGTACTCTCCCCCCCCCCCCCCATAAGAGGAAGGGGTTATGTTGGTTGGTTGTAGGTAGCGTGTGAAATTTTTTTGGTGTATTCCCACCGTCCAATAGGAAGGGGTTATGTGGATTAGGTGTAGGTATCGTGTGAAATTTTTTCGGTGTACTCTCCCCCCCCCCCCCTCCATAAGAGGAAGGGGTTATGTGGGTTGGTTGTAGGTAGCGTGTGAAAATTTTTTGGTGTATTCCCACCGTCCAATAGGAAGGGGTTGTGTGGGTTGGATGTAGGTATCGTGTGAAATTTTTTCGGTGTATCACCCCTCCTCTAAGAGGAAGGGGTTATGTGGGTTGGGTGTCAAGGACCTGTGAATTTTTTTTTTTTCTTTTGTACCTTATTAGGAATTGTCGGGTGACTCTCAACTTCCCTTCACACTTTACCCAGGCTTAGGACTGGCAGCGCATTGCGCTGGCGTGTTTAAAAGTTGTCTGTCTCTCTGGTGGACTTGGTATCATAGCACAATGTGCAGAGTTTTACAACGACATAGAAAAAAGAATACAATGCACAGCAAAAGTGACATACAAACAATACAAACATACAGGAAACAGCGAGAGTGTCTTCTCTTTGCTTTTAAGAAATTTTTTATATATATATTTTTTTTATTTTTGAACATTTAAATATTTTTTTTTTATTTTTGAACATTTAAATATTTTTTTTTTTTTTGGTTTTTTGATTTTCACTTAATTCTTTTTTCAGTTTTTCCTGTTTAGGATGCCAAACCCTTCCCGGACATGGCGGTCAGTCCCGGAAGGGGAGGCCGCTTCCCGATAGCTGCGACATCACACTGCGGTGGTGAAGACGTCGAGCCGTTCCTTGAGCGACGCTGCCGCCCGACCCCTCCTCTGGATCAAGACAGCAGAGACGTGCAAGGCGACGCCGAAGGCCGTGGCCACACACATCTTCGATCCCATGAAGAGCAGGACTGCGCGGTCGCCACCGGTGGACCGGAGCAGTCCTGCCACGGGAGGGTAGATGAGGTTGGCCACTCCCTGGAAGAGCCGCACCAGGGTGAAGGTGCCGTTCATGTTGTCGACTCCGTGATTCGAGCTAAGCAGGAGGGGGATCAGGATGGTCCACACTCCGGTTCCCACTCCTGCGGCGACGGAGGCAACAACAAGCTGCCAGTACTCGCGGCAGAAAGGCAGTGAGATGACGGCTGCAGCCGAGACGGAGACGGCCGCGATGTATTCGGCCGTCCTCGGCAGGGGAGAGCGGCTGGCGAGAAGACCATACGAGAGGCGCACGACCAGGTCGCCGGCAGCAGAGTAGGCGAGAAGCAGCATGGCACTGCTCTTCTCGATCCCCAGCGACTTGGCGTGCTGGGGAATGTAGTGCAGGAAGTGAGGGTTGCCCATACCCATCGCAAAGATGGAAGCGCTCGTGAGGAGGAACAGGCCGTCCGTGAGGAAACGGAGGGACAGCCTCTCGGCGACCACCTTCGCGCAGGATCTGGGTGCCAGCTCTCCAGCTTCCGCGGGGGTCACGACGACGGCATCGTTGCTGCCGCCGGCGGGCACCTCGCGGAAGCGGCTCTCGGGCCGAACGAAGAGCAGGCCGCAGACTGCGATGAGCGTGAAGCAGCCGGCCAGCACGAGGAACGTGTAGTGCAGGCCGACCGCCAGCAGCAGCTCGTTGATCGCAGTGGGCAGGGCCATGGCCCCGAAGCAGCCTCCCGACAGGGCGACGGCCATCGCTGCCGGCCTCCGTGTCGTGAAGTACTTTCCAGTGCACACTATGCCGGTGGTGATGGCAAAGGATGCACCGACCCCCATGAGGCCTCCAATGGTACCTATGAGGAAGGAACCGGAGGTGGCCAGGTAGCTGAGGGCAAGGCCAGCGCTGCACAGCAATCCGCCCAGACACACGAGCGGCCTGTATCCGAAGGTAGACATGAGGATCCCTGTCACCGGTGAGAAGACCAGCGAGAGGGTTCCTAGCAGCCCCGGGATCCAGGCCGCCTGGGACGGAGATGTATCAGGAAACTCCAGGAAGATCGCCACCTTCAGAGCGCTGAAGGACTTGACGAATCCTGAAAGGAGAAAGGTTATGAGAAAGCAGCCACCAGCGACGGCCCACCCGTATCCTCCATCGGGTGGAACCATCTTGGTGGCTGTGGTGGCGTTGGCACGCTCTTCCTCTACTCCCTTCGTCGCTGCAACTGGAACGGACATGGTGGAATCCGGCTCAGGTCACTGCAAAAGAAGGAGAAAAAAAATTAATAATTAGAATTGGTAGAGCTAATATAAATCAGTAGTGCGTCGACTAAAGACCACTACAGACTATGCTGAAGAATACTGAACCAAAGAGTAAGCGAAAAGGTTACTATGAGGTAAAGTCGGGAGCTGGAAAACGCACGTCTGTAGCTGTCAGTGGTCGCAGAGCAAAGGGACGGGCGTTGCACTCAGTGGCACGAGTTGTAAAACACGTTGGCGTCAGGGGGAAAACCCAGGGGATTTGCAAAACCCGTTGGCGTCAGGGAGAAAACCCAGGGGATTTGTAAAACCCGTTGGCGTCAGGGAGAAAACCCAGGGGTTTACCTACTACCGGTCGTACAAGGTTCGGGTTTCGCGCTGCCATCTATGTGCAAGCATGGGAACTAATTTTTCTTCACCTATCCCCATTTTTTTCCCTTGCTCCACCGAGTGGTACATATGTATATGTATATATTTTTTTTTATTTCATTTTTTCCAGCGTGACGTCACCTGCAAACGAGACAGTGCTATATATGCGAGAAGAATAAGGGGCAAGTAGAGTATACAAAAGTTTATTAAAGTTTATAAGATAATGATAGGAAATTTTAAAGTAATTTTCCTAATAAAATAAACAACCAGTACCAAATGTTTCTAAAATAATTCAATACCAGATGTTTACCGATCGTCAAACTACTCACGTGTTGACAATTCGATTTCGTTACCATCGTTGAAAGGTTCATAATAGACTTTTTTTCTTGAAATTTCCGTCATATCTATCTATTCTACCAACGCATGGAACTCTAGAAGAGTTTATCAAATGTTGTTTTTGATCTAAATTGGGACTGATTTTGCTGTAGGAATCGTTTCGTCTGGCATAAACGTTAGAAAGGATCCAAATTAATATATTTTTGCCTTAACGAATAATGGAGAAAAAAATGTCGTTTATTTAAATAAAATATCTCAGCTATTATTGCCTAAATGAAACGGAAAAATTTTCTTCTTATTAAATTCTTTCATTTGCTACAGTAAATAAGCCATTCTAGAGTAAATAAGCTATTATATTAAGCTTATTTTGCTACAGTAAATAAGCTTTCATTTGCTAGAGTAATTTCTAACCGCTTGGGTGCAGTTACCTTTACGTTTTGCCCTGCTATGCTTGTTTGGGAAAAGCTTTTCTGAATATCCTTTAATTACTCTATATGATTTCGCAAACGTATATCAGTTTATAAGGGGAGATCGTATTTTGAAGTTTTCCGATTTATTGGTATATATAGTGTGAGGTAATTCTGTCGGAATAATTTTTCACTGCATAAGAAACTAACGGCTACTCACCACACTTCCCTTAATTGTCCGGATGATTTTAGAGAGGTATAAAAGTGTAAAACAGAAAAAATGAATCTAACACGGAAAAATCTAAATCTGACAACAAAGGACAACCTATATATGACGTAGCAACGGTCTGCCCTACGCAACAGTACTCTCTGAAGGCTTTCATATCGTATATTATTTTCGCTGCGCAACAATTGGAATTCGAAAAAAACAATTGTTGTTCCTCAATTGTTATCGGTTGGCTTCGAAAAACGATGCTATGGATTCGTGGTTGTTTTACTCGGCCTTTGATCAAACGGAGACTTCCATTCCCTTTCCTTCCTGTCGACGGAGAATTTCAGAGCAAGTGTGTTATGCGATCCCTTTTTTTTTTGTCACACTATCGTTTTATTTCTTTTAGTTCTTCTGTAGGAGAGGGTCTATGAGTTGTGCGATCCATTTAGAGGTTCGATCGTGCCCATACCTCTGCTTTCCACAGACGTGAGTTATATGCTGTTTCTCCTAGAGTAGAGTGATTCACTGGATTTTTTTTTTATAAAGGTTTTCTAGGTTTTTCATAGCAATTGGCATTATTCCTGGGATTTTATTTGCTCACTTGTTCCTACCGCTTGGGTCGTGTCGGTCTTTCTTACTTCTGAGCAGCACTTTTTTTGCACACAATGGGCTAAAGGTCCAGGTCCCATAGACCACGAAGGCTCAGAGGAGGTTGGGGGGTACCCACTGGATCACCCAGTGGGGGGACAAGATGGTAGACTCCCCTCAAGGCCATCCAGCGTGTTCTTTAACGTGCACAGGATATGGCCCTCCCGCACACGGAGCCACGGCCTAATGTCCCATCCGACGGTCATTCCAATACCATCGGTGTCCTCTACTGACCGCGGGTAGGGCGTAGATTAATGTAAACGCAGGAAGAGACTTGTGGGTGGAGGGTCACCAGCGTGTGAATTTACTTTTTAAGTGTTCTGACCTCCTCCTCCTCCAACCCTTCGAACAAAATAACAGGGAGGTGTTTTGTGAATTGGGTTTCGATGCCGTGTGAAAATAATTTAATGTTTGCTGTATTCCCCCGCTCTAAGAGGAAGTGGTTATGTGGTTAGGGTGTAGGTGTCGCGTGAAATTTTTTCGGTGTACTCTCCCCCCTAACAGGAAGGCTGTTATGTGGCTTGGTTTTAGGTAGCGTGTGAAAATTTTTTTGTGTATTCCCCCCCTCTAAGAGGAAGGGGTTATGTTGGTTGGGTGTAGGTATCGTGTGAAATTTTTTCGGTGAACTCTTCCCCCCCCCCTAACGGGAAGGGGTCATGTGGGTTGGTTGTAGGTAGCGTGTGAAAATTTTCTGGTGTATTCCCACCGTCCAATAGGAAGGGGTTATTTGGGTTGGGTGTAGGTATCGTGTGAAAATTTTTCGGTGTACTCTCCCCCCCCCCCCCCCATAAGAGGAAGGGGTTATGTTGGTTGGTTGTAGGTAGCGTGTGAAATTTTTTTGGTGTATTCCCACCGTCCAATAGGAAGGGGTTATGTGGATTAGGTGTAGGTATCGTGTGAAATTTTTTCGGTGTACTCTCCCCCCCCCCCCTCCATAAGAGGAAGGGGTTATGTGGGTTGGTTGTAGGTAGCGTGTGAAAATTTTTTGGTGTATTCCCACCGTCCAATAGGAAGGGGTTGTGTGGGTTGGATGTAGGTATCGTGTGAAATTTTTTCGGTGTATCACCCCTCCTCTAAGAGGAAGGGGTTATGTGGGTTGGGTGTCAAGGACCTGTGAATTTTTTTTTTTTCTTTTGTACCTTATTAGGAATTGTCGGGTGACTCTCAACTTCCCTTCACACTTTACCCAGGCTTAGGACTGGCAGCGCATTGCGCTGGCGTGTTTAAAAGTTGTCTGTCTCTCTGGTGGACTTGGTATCATAGCACAATGTGCAGAGTTTTACAACGACATAGAAAAAAGAATACAATGCACAGCAAAAGTGACATACAAACAATACAAACATACAGGAAACAGCGAGAGTGTCTTCTCTTTGCTTTTAAGAAATTTTTTATATATATATTTTTTTTATTTTTGAACATTTAAATATTTTTTTTTTATTTTTGAACATTTAAATATTTTTTTTTTTTTGGTTTTTTGATTTTCACTTAATTCTTTTTTCAGTTTTTCCTGTTTAGGATGCCAAACCCTTCCCGGACATGGCGGTCAGTCCCGGAAGGGGAGGCCGCTTCCCGATAGCTGCGACATCACACTGCGGTGGTGAAGACGTCGAGCCGTTCCTTGAGCGACGCTGCCGCCCGACCCCTCCTCTGGATCAAGACAGCAGAGACGTGCAAGGCGACGCCGAAGGCCGTGGCCACACACATCTTCGATCCCATGAAGAGCAGGACTGCGCGGTCGCCACCGGTGGACCGGAGCAGTCCTGCCACGGGAGGGTAGATGAGGTTGGCCACTCCCTGGAAGAGCCGCACCAGGGTGAAGGTGCCGTTCATGTTGTCGACTCCGTGATTCGAGCTAAGCAGGAGGGGGATCAGGATGGTCCACACTCCGGTTCCCACTCCTGCGGCGACGGAGGCAACAACAAGCTGCCAGTACTCGCGGCAGAAAGGCAGTGAGATGACGGCTGCAGCCGAGACGGAGACGGCCGCGATGTATTCGGCCGTCCTCGGCAGGGGAGAGCGGCTGGCGAGAAGACCATACGAGAGGCGCACGACCAGGTCGCCGGCAGCAGAGTAGGCGAGAAGCAGCATGGCACTGCTCTTCTCGATCCCCAGCGACTTGGCGTGCTGGGGAATGTAGTGCAGGAAGTGAGGGTTGCCCATACCCATCGCAAAGATGGAAGCGCTCGTGAGGAGGAACAGGCCGTCCGTGAGGAAACGGAGGGACAGCCTCTCGGCGACCACCTTCGCGCAGGATCTGGGTGCCAGCTCTCCAGCTTCCGCGGGGGTCACGACGACGGCATCGTTGCTGCCGCCGGCGGGCACCTCGCGGAAGCGGCTCTCGGGCCGAACGAAGAGCAGGCCGCAGACTGCGATGAGCGTGAAGCAGCCGGCCAGCACGAGGAACGTGTAGTGCAGGCCGACCGCCAGCAGCAGCTCGTTGATCGCAGTGGGCAGGGCCATGGCCCCGAAGCAGCCTCCCGACAGGGCGACGGCCATCGCTGCCGGCCTCCGTGTCGTGAAGTACTTTCCAGTGCACACTATGCCGGTGGTGATGGCAAAGGATGCACCGACCCCCATGAGGCCTCCAATGGTACCTATGAGGAAGGAACCGGAGGTGGCCAGGTAGCTGAGGGCAAGGCCAGCGCTGCACAGCAATCCGCCCAGACACACGAGCGGCCTGTATCCGAAGGTAGACATGAGGATCCCTGTCACCGGTGAGAAGACCAGCGAGAGGGTTCCTAGCAGCCCCGGGATCCAGGCCGCCTGGGACGGAGATGTATCAGGAAACTCCAGGAAGATCGCCACCTTCAGAGCGCTGAAGGACTTGACGAATCCTGAAAGGAGAAAGGTTATGAGAAAGCAGCCACCAGCGACGGCCCACCCGTATCCTCCATCGGGTGGAACCATCTTGGTGGCTGTGGTGGCGTTGGCACGCTCTTCCTCTACTCCCTTCGTCGCTGCAACTGGAACGGACATGGTGGAATCCGGCTCAGGTCACTGCAAAAGAAGGAGAAAAAAAATTAATAATTAGAATTGGTAGAGCTAATATAAATCAGTAGTGCGTCGACTAAAGACCACTACAGACTATGCTGAAGAATACTGAACCAAAGAGTAAGCGAAAAGGTTACTATGAGGTAAAGTCGGGAGCTGGAAAACGCACGTCTGTAGCTGTCAGTGGTCGCAGAGCAAAGGGACGGGCGTTGCACTCAGTGGCACGAGTTGTAAAACACGTTGGCGTCAGGGGGAAAACCCAGGGGATTTGCAAAACCCGTTGGCGTCAGGGAGAAAACCCAGGGGATTTGTAAAACCCGTTGGCGTCAGGGAGAAAACCCAGGGGTTTACCTACTACCGGTCGTACAAGGTTCGGGTTTCGCGCTGCCATCTATGTGCAAGCATGGGAACTAATTTTTCTTCACCTATCCCCATTTTTTTCCCTTGCTCCACCGAGTGGTACATATGTATATGTATATATTTTTTTTTATTTCATTTTTTCCAGCGTGACGTCACCTGCAAACGAGACAGTGCTATATATGCGAGAAGAATAAGGGGCAAGTAGAGTATACAAAAGTTTATTAAAGTTTATAAGATAATGATAGGAAATTTTAAAGTAATTTTCCTAATAAAATAAACAACCAGTACCAAATGTTTCTAAAATAATTCAATACCAGATGTTTACCGATCGTCAAACTACTCACGTGTTGACAATTCGATTTCGTTACCATCGTTGAAAGGTTCATAATAGACTTTTTTTCTTGAAATTTCCGTCATATCTATCTATTCTACCAACGCATGGAACTCTAGAAGAGTTTATCAAATGTTGTTTTTGATCTAAATTGGGACTGATTTTGCTGTAGGAATCGTTTCGTCTGGCATAAACGTTAGAAAGGATCCAAATTAATATATTTTTGCCTTAACGAATAATGGAGAAAAAAATGTCGTTTATTTAAATAAAATATCTCAGCTATTATTGCCTAAATGAAACGGAAAAATTTTCTTCTTATTAAATTCTTTCATTTGCTACAGTAAATAAGCCATTCTAGAGTAAATAAGCTATTATATTAAGCTTATTTTGCTACAGTAAATAAGCTTTCATTTGCTAGAGTAATTTCTAACCGCTTGGGTGCAGTTACCTTTACGTTTTGCCCTGCTATGCTTGTTTGGGAAAAGCTTTTCTGAATATCCTTTAATTACTCTATATGATTTCGCAAACGTATATCAGTTTATAAGGGGAGATCGTATTTTGAAGTTTTCCGATTTATTGGTATATATAGTGTGAGGTAATTCTGTCGGAATAATTTTTCACTGCATAAGAAACTAACGGCTACTCACCACACTTCCCTTAATTGTCCGGATGATTTTAGAGAGGTATAAAAGTGTAAAACAGAAAAAATGAATCTAACACGGAAAAATCTAAATCTGACAACAAAGGACAACCTATATATGACGTAGCAACGGTCTGCCCTACGCAACAGTACTCTCTGAAGGCTTTCATATCGTATATTATTTTCGCTGCGCAACAATTGGAATTCGAAAAAAACAATTGTTGTTCCTCAATTGTTATCGGTTGGCTTCGAAAAACGATGCTATGGATTCGTGGTTGTTTTACTCGGCCTTTGATCAAACGGAGACTTCCATTCCCTTTCCTTCCTGTCGACGGAGAATTTCAGAGCAAGTGTGTTATGCGATCCCTTTTTTTTTTGTCACACTATCGTTTTATTTCTTTTAGTTCTTCTGTAGGAGAGGGTCTATGAGTTGTGCGATCCATTTAGAGGTTCGATCGTGCCCATACCTCTGCTTTCCACAGACGTGAGTTATATGCTGTTTCTCCTAGAGTAGAGTGATTCACTGGATTTTTTTTTTATAAAGGTTTTCTAGGTTTTTCATAGCAATTGGCATTATTCCTGGGATTTTATTTGCTCACTTGTTCCTACCGCTTGGGTCGTGTCGGTCTTTCTTACTTCTGAGCAGCACTTTTTTTGCACACAATGGGCTAAAGGTCCAGGTCCCATAGACCACGAAGGCTCAGAGGAGGTTGGGGGGTACCCACTGGATCACCCAGTGGGGGGACAAGATGGTAGACTCCCCTCAAGGCCATCCAGCGTGTTCTTTAACGTGCACAGGATATGGCCCTCCCGCACACGGAGCCACGGCCTAATGTCCCATCCGACGGTCATTCCAATACCATCGGTGTCCTCTACTGACCGCGGGTAGGGCGTAGATTAATGTAAACGCAGGAAGAGACTTGTGGGTGGAGGGTCACCAGCGTGTGAATTTACTTTTTAAGTGTTCTGACCTCCTCCTCCTCCAACCCTTCGAACAAAATAACAGGGAGGTGTTTTGTGAATTGGGTTTCGATGCCGTGTGAAAATAATTTAATGTTTGCTGTATTCCCCCGCTCTAAGAGGAAGTGGTTATGTGGTTAGGGTGTAGGTGTCGCGTGAAATTTTTTCGGTGTACTCTCCCCCCTAACAGGAAGGCTGTTATGTGGCTTGGTTTTAGGTAGCGTGTGAAAATTTTTTTGTGTATTCCCCCCCTCTAAGAGGAAGGGGTTATGTTGGTTGGGTGTAGGTATCGTGTGAAATTTTTTCGGTGAACTCTTCCCCCCCCCCTAACGGGAAGGGGTCATGTGGGTTGGTTGTAGGTAGCGTGTGAAAATTTTCTGGTGTATTCCCACCGTCCAATAGGAAGGGGTTATTTGGGTTGGGTGTAGGTATCGTGTGAAAATTTTTCGGTGTACTCTCCCCCCCCCCCCCCATAAGAGGAAGGGGTTATGTTGGTTGGTTGTAGGTAGCGTGTGAAATTTTTTTGGTGTATTCCCACCGTCCAATAGGAAGGGGTTATGTGGATTAGGTGTAGGTATCGTGTGAAATTTTTTCGGTGTACTCTCCCCCCCCCCCCTCCATAAGAGGAAGGGGTTATGTGGGTTGGTTGTAGGTAGCGTGTGAAAATTTTTTGGTGTATTCCCACCGTCCAATAGGAAGGGGTTGTGTGGGTTGGATGTAGGTATCGTGTGAAATTTTTTCGGTGTATCACCCCTCCTCTAAGAGGAAGGGGTTATGTGGGTTGGGTGTCAAGGACCTGTGAATTTTTTTTTTTTCTTTTGTACCTTATTAGGAATTGTCGGGTGACTCTCAACTTCCCTTCACACTTTACCCAGGCTTAGGACTGGCAGCGCATTGCGCTGGCGTGTTTAAAAGTTGTCTGTCTCTCTGGTGGACTTGGTATCATAGCACAATGTGCAGAGTTTTACAACGACATAGAAAAAAGAATACAATGCACAGCAAAAGTGACATACAAACAATACAAACATACAGGAAACAGCGAGAGTGTCTTCTCTTTGCTTTTAAGAAATTTTTTATATATATATTTTTTTTATTTTTGAACATTTAAATATTTTTTTTTTATTTTTGAACATTTAAATATTTTTTTTTTTTTTGGTTTTTTGATTTTCACTTAATTCTTTTTTCAGTTTTTCCTGTTTAGGATGCCAAACCCTTCCCGGACATGGCGGTCAGTCCCGGAAGGGGAGGCCGCTTCCCGATAGCTGCGACATCACACTGCGGTGGTGAAGACGTCGAGCCGTTCCTTGAGCGACGCTGCCGCCCGACCCCTCCTCTGGATCAAGACAGCAGAGACGTGCAAGGCGACGCCGAAGGCCGTGGCCACACACATCTTCGATCCCATGAAGAGCAGGACTGCGCGGTCGCCACCGGTGGACCGGAGCAGTCCTGCCACGGGAGGGTAGATGAGGTTGGCCACTCCCTGGAAGAGCCGCACCAGGGTGAAGGTGCCGTTCATGTTGTCGACTCCGTGATTCGAGCTAAGCAGGAGGGGGATCAGGATGGTCCACACTCCGGTTCCCACTCCTGCGGCGACGGAGGCAACAACAAGCTGCCAGTACTCGCGGCAGAAAGGCAGTGAGATGACGGCTGCAGCCGAGACGGAGACGGCCGCGATGTATTCGGCCGTCCTCGGCAGGGGAGAGCGGCTGGCGAGAAGACCATACGAGAGGCGCACGACCAGGTCGCCGGCAGCAGAGTAGGCGAGAAGCAGCATGGCACTGCTCTTCTCGATCCCCAGCGACTTGGCGTGCTGGGGAATGTAGTGCAGGAAGTGAGGGTTGCCCATACCCATCGCAAAGATGGAAGCGCTCGTGAGGAGGAACAGGCCGTCCGTGAGGAAACGGAGGGACAGCCTCTCGGCGACCACCTTCGCGCAGGATCTGGGTGCCAGCTCTCCAGCTTCCGCGGGGGTCACGACGACGGCATCGTTGCTGCCGCCGGCGGGCACCTCGCGGAAGCGGCTCTCGGGCCGAACGAAGAGCAGGCCGCAGACTGCGATGAGCGTGAAGCAGCCGGCCAGCACGAGGAACGTGTAGTGCAGGCCGACCGCCAGCAGCAGCTCGTTGATCGCAGTGGGCAGGGCCATGGCCCCGAAGCAGCCTCCCGACAGGGCGACGGCCATCGCTGCCGGCCTCCGTGTCGTGAAGTACTTTCCAGTGCACACTATGCCGGTGGTGATGGCAAAGGATGCACCGACCCCCATGAGGCCTCCAATGGTACCTATGAGGAAGGAACCGGAGGTGGCCAGGTAGCTGAGGGCAAGGCCAGCGCTGCACAGCAATCCGCCCAGACACACGAGCGGCCTGTATCCGAAGGTAGACATGAGGATCCCTGTCACCGGTGAGAAGACCAGCGAGAGGGTTCCTAGCAGCCCTGGGATCCAGGCCGCCTGGGACGGAGATGTATCAGGAAACTCCAGGAAGATCGCCACCTTCAGAGCGCTGAAGGACTTGACGAATCCTGAAAGGAGAAAGGTTATGAGAAAGCAGCCACCAGCGACGGCCCACCCGTATCCTCCATCGGGTGGAACCATCTTGGTGGCTGTGGTGGCGTTGGCACGCTCTTCCTCTACTCCCTTCGTCGCTGCAACTGGAACGGACATGGTGGAATCCGGCTCAGGTCACTGCAAAAGAAGGAGAAAAAAAATTAATAATTAGAATTGGTAGAGCTAATATAAATCAGTAGTGCGTCGACTAAAGACCACTACAGACTATGCTGAAGAATACTGAACCAAAGAGTAAGCGAAAAGGTTACTATGAGGTAAAGTCGGGAGCTGGAAAACGCACGTCTGTAGCTGTCAGTGGTCGCAGAGCAAAGGGACGGGCGTTGCACTCAGTGGCACGAGTTGTAAAACACGTTGGCGTCAGGGGGAAAACCCAGGGGATTTGCAAAACCCGTTGGCGTCAGGGAGAAAACCCAGGGGATTTGTAAAACCCGTTGGCGTCAGGGAGAAAACCCAGGGGTTTACCTACTACCGGTCGTACAAGGTTCGGGTTTCGCGCTGCCATCTATGTGCAAGCATGGGAACTAATTTTTCTTCACCTATCCCCATTTTTTTCCCTTGCTCCACCGAGTGGTACATATGTATATGTATATATTTTTTTTTATTTCATTTTTTCCAGCGTGACGTCACCTGCAAACGAGACAGTGCTATATATGCGAGAAGAATAAGGGGCAAGTAGAGTATACAAAAGTTTATTAAAGTTTATAAGATAATGATAGGAAATTTTAAAGTAATTTTCCTAATAAAATAAACAACCAGTACCAAATGTTTCTAAAATAATTCAATACCAGATGTTTACCGATCGTCAAACTACTCACGTGTTGACAATTCGATTTCGTTACCATCGTTGAAAGGTTCATAATAGACTTTTTTTCTTGAAATTTCCGTCATATCTATCTATTCTACCAACGCATGGAACTCTAGAAGAGTTTATCAAATGTTGTTTTTGATCTAAATTGGGACTGATTTTGCTGTAGGAATCGTTTCGTCTGGCATAAACGTTAGAAAGGATCCAAATTAATATATTTTTGCCTTAACGAATAATGGAGAAAAAAATGTCGTTTATTTAAATAAAATATCTCAGCTATTATTGCCTAAATGAAACGGAAAAATTTTCTTCTTATTAAATTCTTTCATTTGCTACAGTAAATAAGCCATTCTAGAGTAAATAAGCTATTATATTAAGCTTATTTTGCTACAGTAAATAAGCTTTCATTTGCTAGAGTAATTTCTAACCGCTTGGGTGCAGTTACCTTTACGTTTTGCCCTGCTATGCTTGTTTGGGAAAAGCTTTTCTGAATATCCTTTAATTACTCTATATGATTTCGCAAACGTATATCAGTTTATAAGGGGAGATCGTATTTTGAAGTTTTCCGATTTATTGGTATATATAGTGTGAGGTAATTCTGTCGGAATAATTTTTCACTGCATAAGAAACTAACGGCTACTCACCACACTTCCCTTAATTGTCCGGATGATTTTAGAGAGGTATAAAAGTGTAAAACAGAAAAAATGAATCTAACACGGAAAAATCTAAATCTGACAACAAAGGACAACCTATATATGACGTAGCAACGGTCTGCCCTACGCAACAGTACTCTCTGAAGGCTTTCATATCGTATATTATTTTCGCTGCGCAACAATTGGAATTCGAAAAAAACAATTGTTGTTCCTCAATTGTTATCGGTTGGCTTCGAAAAACGATGCTATGGATTCGTGGTTGTTTTACTCGGCCTTTGATCAAACGGAGACTTCCATTCCCTTTCCTTCCTGTCGACGGAGAATTTCAGAGCAAGTGTGTTATGCGATCCCTTTTTTTTTTGTCACACTATCGTTTTATTTCTTTTAGTTCTTCTGTAGGAGAGGGTCTATGAGTTGTGCGATCCATTTAGAGGTTCGATCGTGCCCATACCTCTGCTTTCCACAGACGTGAGTTATATGCTGTTTCTCCTAGAGTAGAGTGATTCACTGGATTTTTTTTTTATAAAGGTTTTCTAGGTTTTTCATAGCAATTGGCATTATTCCTGGGATTTTATTTGCTCACTTGTTCCTACCGCTTGGGTCGTGTCGGTCTTTCTTACTTCTGAGCAGCACTTTTTTTGCACACAATGGGCTAAAGGTCCAGGTCCCATAGACCACGAAGGCTCAGAGGAGGTTGGGGGGTACCCACTGGATCACCCAGTGGGGGGACAAGATGGTAGACTCCCCTCAAGGCCATCCAGCGTGTTCTTTAACGTGCACAGGATATGGCCCTCCCGCACACGGAGCCACGGCCTAATGTCCCATCCGACGGTCATTCCAATACCATCGGTGTCCTCTACTGACCGCGGGTAGGGCGTAGATTAATGTAAACGCAGGAAGAGACTTGTGGGTGGAGGGTCACCAGCGTGTGAATTTACTTTTTAAGTGTTCTGACCTCCTCCTCCTCCAACCCTTCGAACAAAATAACAGGGAGGTGTTTTGTGAATTGGGTTTCGATGCCGTGTGAAAATAATTTAATGTTTGCTGTATTCCCCCGCTCTAAGAGGAAGTGGTTATGTGGTTAGGGTGTAGGTGTCGCGTGAAATTTTTTCGGTGTACTCTCCCCCCTAACAGGAAGGCTGTTATGTGGCTTGGTTTTAGGTAGCGTGTGAAAATTTTTTTGTGTATTCCCCCCCTCTAAGAGGAAGGGGTTATGTTGGTTGGGTGTAGGTATCGTGTGAAATTTTTTCGGTGAACTCTTCCCCCCCCCCTAACGGGAAGGGGTCATGTGGGTTGGTTGTAGGTAGCGTGTGAAAATTTTCTGGTGTATTCCCACCGTCCAATAGGAAGGGGTTATTTGGGTTGGGTGTAGGTATCGTGTGAAAATTTTTCGGTGTACTCTCCCCCCCCCCCCCCATAAGAGGAAGGGGTTATGTTGGTTGGTTGTAGGTAGCGTGTGAAATTTTTTTGGTGTATTCCCACCGTCCAATAGGAAGGGGTTATGTGGATTAGGTGTAGGTATCGTGTGAAATTTTTTCGGTGTACTCTCCCCCCCCCCCCTCCATAAGAGGAAGGGGTTATGTGGGTTGGTTGTAGGTAGCGTGTGAAAATTTTTTGGTGTATTCCCACCGTCCAATAGGAAGGGGTTGTGTGGGTTGGATGTAGGTATCGTGTGAAATTTTTTCGGTGTATCACCCCTCCTCTAAGAGGAAGGGGTTATGTGGGTTGGGTGTCAAGGACCTGTGAATTTTTTTTTTTTCTTTTGTACCTTATTAGGAATTGTCGGGTGACTCTCAACTTCCCTTCACACTTTACCCAGGCTTAGGACTGGCAGCGCATTGCGCTGGCGTGTTTAAAAGTTGTCTGTCTCTCTGGTGGACTTGGTATCATAGCACAATGTGCAGAGTTTTACAACGACATAGAAAAAAGAATACAATGCACAGCAAAAGTGACATACAAACAATACAAACATACAGGAAACAGCGAGAGTGTCTTCTCTTTGCTTTTAAGAAATTTTTTATATATATATTTTTTTTATTTTTGAACATTTAAATATTTTTTTTTTATTTTTGAACATTTAAATATTTTTTTTTTTTTTGGTTTTTTGATTTTCACTTAATTCTTTTTTCAGTTTTTCCTGTTTAGGATGCCAAACCCTTCCCGGACATGGCGGTCAGTCCCGGAAGGGGAGGCCGCTTCCCGATAGCTGCGACATCACACTGCGGTGGTGAAGACGTCGAGCCGTTCCTTGAGCGACGCTGCCGCCCGACCCCTCCTCTGGATCAAGACAGCAGAGACGTGCAAGGCGACGCCGAAGGCCGTGGCCACACACATCTTCGATCCCATGAAGAGCAGGACTGCGCGGTCGCCACCGGTGGACCGGAGCAGTCCTGCCACGGGAGGGTAGATGAGGTTGGCCACTCCCTGGAAGAGCCGCACCAGGGTGAAGGTGCCGTTCATGTTGTCGACTCCGTGATTCGAGCTAAGCAGGAGGGGGATCAGGATGGTCCACACTCCGGTTCCCACTCCTGCGGCGACGGAGGCAACAACAAGCTGCCAGTACTCGCGGCAGAAAGGCAGTGAGATGACGGCTGCAGCCGAGACGGAGACGGCCGCGATGTATTCGGCCGTCCTCGGCAGGGGAGAGCGGCTGGCGAGAAGACCATACGAGAGGCGCACGACCAGGTCGCCGGCAGCAGAGTAGGCGAGAAGCAGCATGGCACTGCTCTTCTCGATCCCCAGCGACTTGGCGTGCTGGGGAATGTAGTGCAGGAAGTGAGGGTTGCCCATACCCATCGCAAAGATGGAAGCGCTCGTGAGGAGGAACAGGCCGTCCGTGAGGAAACGGAGGGACAGCCTCTCGGCGACCACCTTCGCGCAGGATCTGGGTGCCAGCTCTCCAGCTTCCGCGGGGGTCACGACGACGGCATCGTTGCTGCCGCCGGCGGGCACCTCGCGGAAGCGGCTCTCGGGCCGAACGAAGAGCAGGCCGCAGACTGCGATGAGCGTGAAGCAGCCGGCCAGCACGAGGAACGTGTAGTGCAGGCCGACCGCCAGCAGCAGCTCGTTGATCGCAGTGGGCAGGGCCATGGCCCCGAAGCAGCCTCCCGACAGGGCGACGGCCATCGCTGCCGGCCTCCGTGTCGTGAAGTACTTTCCAGTGCACACTATGCCGGTGGTGATGGCAAAGGATGCACCGACCCCCATGAGGCCTCCAATGGTACCTATGAGGAAGGAACCGGAGGTGGCCAGGTAGCTGAGGGCAAGGCCAGCGCTGCACAGCAATCCGCCCAGACACACGAGCGGCCTGTATCCGAAGGTAGACATGAGGATCCCTGTCACCGGTGAGAAGACCAGCGAGAGGGTTCCTAGCAGCCCCGGGATCCAGGCCGCCTGGGACGGAGATGTATCAGGAAACTCCAGGAAGATCGCCACCTTCAGAGCGCTGAAGGACTTGACGAATCCTGAAAGGAGAAAGGTTATGAGAAAGCAGCCACCAGCGACGGCCCACCCGTATCCTCCATCGGGTGGAACCATCTTGGTGGCTGTGGTGGCGTTGGCACGCTCTTCCTCTACTCCCTTCGTCGCTGCAACTGGAACGGACATGGTGGAATCCGGCTCAGGTCACTGCAAAAGAAGGAGAAAAAAAATTAATAATTAGAATTGGTAGAGCTAATATAAATCAGTAGTGCGTCGACTAAAGACCACTACAGACTATGCTGAAGAATACTGAACCAAAGAGTAAGCGAAAAGGTTACTATGAGGTAAAGTCGGGAGCTGGAAAACGCACGTCTGTAGCTGTCAGTGGTCGCAGAGCAAAGGGACGGGCGTTGCACTCAGTGGCACGAGTTGTAAAACACGTTGGCGTCAGGGGGAAAACCCAGGGGATTTGCAAAACCCGTTGGCGTCAGGGAGAAAACCCAGGGGATTTGTAAAACCCGTTGGCGTCAGGGAGAAAACCCAGGGGTTTACCTACTACCGGTCGTACAAGGTTCGGGTTTCGCGCTGCCATCTATGTGCAAGCATGGGAACTAATTTTTCTTCACCTATCCCCATTTTTTTCCCTTGCTCCACCGAGTGGTACATATGTATATGTATATATTTTTTTTTATTTCATTTTTTCCAGCGTGACGTCACCTGCAAACGAGACAGTGCTATATATGCGAGAAGAATAAGGGGCAAGTAGAGTATACAAAAGTTTATTAAAGTTTATAAGATAATGATAGGAAATTTTAAAGTAATTTTCCTAATAAAATAAACAACCAGTACCAAATGTTTCTAAAATAATTCAATACCAGATGTTTACCGATCGTCAAACTACTCACGTGTTGACAATTCGATTTCGTTACCATCGTTGAAAGGTTCATAATAGACTTTTTTTCTTGAAATTTCCGTCATATCTATCTATTCTACCAACGCATGGAACTCTAGAAGAGTTTATCAAATGTTGTTTTTGATCTAAATTGGGACTGATTTTGCTGTAGGAATCGTTTCGTCTGGCATAAACGTTAGAAAGGATCCAAATTAATATATTTTTGCCTTAACGAATAATGGAGAAAAAAATGTCGTTTATTTAAATAAAATATCTCAGCTATTATTGCCTAAATGAAACGGAAAAATTTTCTTCTTATTAAATTCTTTCATTTGCTACAGTAAATAAGCCATTCTAGAGTAAATAAGCTATTATATTAAGCTTATTTTGCTACAGTAAATAAGCTTTCATTTGCTAGAGTAATTTCTAACCGCTTGGGTGCAGTTACCTTTACGTTTTGCCCTGCTATGCTTGTTTGGGAAAAGCTTTTCTGAATATCCTTTAATTACTCTATATGATTTCGCAAACGTATATCAGTTTATAAGGGGAGATCGTATTTTGAAGTTTTCCGATTTATTGGTATATATAGTGTGAGGTAATTCTGTCGGAATAATTTTTCACTGCATAAGAAACTAACGGCTACTCACCACACTTCCCTTAATTGTCCGGATGATTTTAGAGAGGTATAAAAGTGTAAAACAGAAAAAATGAATCTAACACGGAAAAATCTAAATCTGACAACAAAGGACAACCTATATATGACGTAGCAACGGTCTGCCCTACGCAACAGTACTCTCTGAAGGCTTTCATATCGTATATTATTTTCGCTGCGCAACAATTGGAATTCGAAAAAAACAATTGTTGTTCCTCAATTGTTATCGGTTGGCTTCGAAAAACGATGCTATGGATTCGTGGTTGTTTTACTCGGCCTTTGATCAAACGGAGACTTCCATTCCCTTTCCTTCCTGTCGACGGAGAATTTCAGAGCAAGTGTGTTATGCGATCCCTTTTTTTTTTGTCACACTATCGTTTTATTTCTTTTAGTTCTTCTGTAGGAGAGGGTCTATGAGTTGTGCGATCCATTTAGAGGTTCGATCGTGCCCATACCTCTGCTTTCCACAGACGTGAGTTATATGCTGTTTCTCCTAGAGTAGAGTGATTCACTGGATTTTTTTTTTATAAAGGTTTTCTAGGTTTTTCATAGCAATTGGCATTATTCCTGGGATTTTATTTGCTCACTTGTTCCTACCGCTTGGGTCGTGTCGGTCTTTCTTACTTCTGAGCAGCACTTTTTTTGCACACAATGGGCTAAAGGTCCAGGTCCCATAGACCACGAAGGCTCAGAGGAGGTTGGGGGGTACCCACTGGATCACCCAGTGGGGGGACAAGATGGTAGACTCCCCTCAAGGCCATCCAGCGTGTTCTTTAACGTGCACAGGATATGGCCCTCCCGCACACGGAGCCACGGCCTAATGTCCCATCCGACGGTCATTCCAATACCATCGGTGTCCTCTACTGACCGCGGGTAGGGCGTAGATTAATGTAAACGCAGGAAGAGACTTGTGGGTGGAGGGTCACCAGCGTGTGAATTTACTTTTTAAGTGTTCTGACCTCCTCCTCCTCCAACCCTTCGAACAAAATAACAGGGAGGTGTTTTGTGAATTGGGTTTCGATGCCGTGTGAAAATAATTTAATGTTTGCTGTATTCCCCCGCTCTAAGAGGAAGTGGTTATGTGGTTAGGGTGTAGGTGTCGCGTGAAATTTTTTCGGTGTACTCTCCCCCCTAACAGGAAGGCTGTTATGTGGCTTGGTTTTAGGTAGCGTGTGAAAATTTTTTTGTGTATTCCCCCCCTCTAAGAGGAAGGGGTTATGTTGGTTGGGTGTAGGTATCGTGTGAAATTTTTTCGGTGAACTCTTCCCCCCCCCCTAACGGGAAGGGGTCATGTGGGTTGGTTGTAGGTAGCGTGTGAAAATTTTCTGGTGTATTCCCACCGTCCAATAGGAAGGGGTTATTTGGGTTGGGTGTAGGTATCGTGTGAAAATTTTTCGGTGTACTCTCCCCCCCCCCCCCCATAAGAGGAAGGGGTTATGTTGGTTGGTTGTAGGTAGCGTGTGAAATTTTTTTGGTGTATTCCCACCGTCCAATAGGAAGGGGTTATGTGGATTAGGTGTAGGTATCGTGTGAAATTTTTTCGGTGTACTCTCCCCCCCCCCCCTCCATAAGAGGAAGGGGTTATGTGGGTTGGTTGTAGGTAGCGTGTGAAAATTTTTTGGTGTATTCCCACCGTCCAATAGGAAGGGGTTGTGTGGGTTGGATGTAGGTATCGTGTGAAATTTTTTCGGTGTATCACCCCTCCTCTAAGAGGAAGGGGTTATGTGGGTTGGGTGTCAAGGACCTGTGAATTTTTTTTTTTTCTTTTGTACCTTATTAGGAATTGTCGGGTGACTCTCAACTTCCCTTCACACTTTACCCAGGCTTAGGACTGGCAGCGCATTGCGCTGGCGTGTTTAAAAGTTGTCTGTCTCTCTGGTGGACTTGGTATCATAGCACAATGTGCAGAGTTTTACAACGACATAGAAAAAAGAATACAATGCACAGCAAAAGTGACATACAAACAATACAAACATACAGGAAACAGCGAGAGTGTCTTCTCTTTGCTTTTAAGAAATTTTTTATATATATATTTTTTTTATTTTTGAACATTTAAATATTTTTTTTTTATTTTTGAACATTTAAATATTTTTTTTTTTTTTGGTTTTTTGATTTTCACTTAATTCTTTTTTCAGTTTTTCCTGTTTAGGATGCCAAACCCTTCCCGGACATGGCGGTCAGTCCCGGAAGGGGAGGCCGCTTCCCGATAGCTGCGACATCACACTGCGGTGGTGAAGACGTCGAGCCGTTCCTTGAGCGACGCTGCCGCCCGACCCCTCCTCTGGATCAAGACAGCAGAGACGTGCAAGGCGACGCCGAAGGCCGTGGCCACACACATCTTCGATCCCATGAAGAGCAGGACTGCGCGGTCGCCACCGGTGGACCGGAGCAGTCCTGCCACGGGAGGGTAGATGAGGTTGGCCACTCCCTGGAAGAGCCGCACCAGGGTGAAGGTGCCGTTCATGTTGTCGACTCCGTGATTCGAGCTAAGCAGGAGGGGGATCAGGATGGTCCACACTCCGGTTCCCACTCCTGCGGCGACGGAGGCAACAACAAGCTGCCAGTACTCGCGGCAGAAAGGCAGTGAGATGACGGCTGCAGCCGAGACGGAGACGGCCGCGATGTATTCGGCCGTCCTCGGCAGGGGAGAGCGGCTGGCGAGAAGACCATACGAGAGGCGCACGACCAGGTCGCCGGCAGCAGAGTAGGCGAGAAGCAGCATGGCACTGCTCTTCTCGATCCCCAGCGACTTGGCGTGCTGGGGAATGTAGTGCAGGAAGTGAGGGTTGCCCATACCCATCGCAAAGATGGAAGCGCTCGTGAGGAGGAACAGGCCGTCCGTGAGGAAACGGAGGGACAGCCTCTCGGCGACCACCTTCGCGCAGGATCTGGGTGCCAGCTCTCCAGCTTCCGCGGGGGTCACGACGACGGCATCGTTGCTGCCGCCGGCGGGCACCTCGCGGAAGCGGCTCTCGGGCCGAACGAAGAGCAGGCCGCAGACTGCGATGAGCGTGAAGCAGCCGGCCAGCACGAGGAACGTGTAGTGCAGGCCGACCGCCAGCAGCAGCTCGTTGATCGCAGTGGGCAGGGCCATGGCCCCGAAGCAGCCTCCCGACAGGGCGACGGCCATCGCTGCCGGCCTCCGTGTCGTGAAGTACTTTCCAGTGCACACTATGCCGGTGGTGATGGCAAAGGATGCACCGACCCCCATGAGGCCTCCAATGGTACCTATGAGGAAGGAACCGGAGGTGGCCAGGTAGCTGAGGGCAAGGCCAGCGCTGCACAGCAATCCGCCCAGACACACGAGCGGCCTGTATCCGAAGGTAGACATGAGGATCCCTGTCACCGGTGAGAAGACCAGCGAGAGGGTTCCTAGCAGCCCCGGGATCCAGGCCGCCTGGGACGGAGATGTATCAGGAAACTCCAGGAAGATCGCCACCTTCAGAGCGCTGAAGGACTTGACGAATCCTGAAAGGAGAAAGGTTATGAGAAAGCAGCCACCAGCGACGGCCCACCCGTATCCTCCATCGGGTGGAACCATCTTGGTGGCTGTGGTGGCGTTGGCACGCTCTTCCTCTACTCCCTTCGTCGCTGCAACTGGAACGGACATGGTGGAATCCGGCTCAGGTCACTGCAAAAGAAGGAGAAAAAAAATTAATAATTAGAATTGGTAGAGCTAATATAAATCAGTAGTGCGTCGACTAAAGACCACTACAGACTATGCTGAAGAATACTGAACCAAAGAGTAAGCGAAAAGGTTACTATGAGGTAAAGTCGGGAGCTGGAAAACGCACGTCTGTAGCTGTCAGTGGTCGCAGAGCAAAGGGACGGGCGTTGCACTCAGTGGCACGAGTTGTAAAACACGTTGGCGTCAGGGGGAAAACCCAGGGGATTTGCAAAACCCGTTGGCGTCAGGGAGAAAACCCAGGGGATTTGTAAAACCCGTTGGCGTCAGGGAGAAAACCCAGGGGTTTACCTACTACCGGTCGTACAAGGTTCGGGTTTCGCGCTGCCATCTATGTGCAAGCATGGGAACTAATTTTTCTTCACCTATCCCCATTTTTTTCCCTTGCTCCACCGAGTGGTACATATGTATATGTATATATTTTTTTTTATTTCATTTTTTCCAGCGTGACGTCACCTGCAAACGAGACAGTGCTATATATGCGAGAAGAATAAGGGGCAAGTAGAGTATACAAAAGTTTATTAAAGTTTATAAGATAATGATAGGAAATTTTAAAGTAATTTTCCTAATAAAATAAACAACCAGTACCAAATGTTTCTAAAATAATTCAATACCAGATGTTTACCGATCGTCAAACTACTCACGTGTTGACAATTCGATTTCGTTACCATCGTTGAAAGGTTCATAATAGACTTTTTTTCTTGAAATTTCCGTCATATCTATCTATTCTACCAACGCATGGAACTCTAGAAGAGTTTATCAAATGTTGTTTTTGATCTAAATTGGGACTGATTTTGCTGTAGGAATCGTTTCGTCTGGCATAAACGTTAGAAAGGATCCAAATTAATATATTTTTGCCTTAACGAATAATGGAGAAAAAAATGTCGTTTATTTAAATAAAATATCTCAGCTATTATTGCCTAAATGAAACGGAAAAATTTTCTTCTTATTAAATTCTTTCATTTGCTACAGTAAATAAGCCATTCTAGAGTAAATAAGCTATTATATTAAGCTTATTTTGCTACAGTAAATAAGCTTTCATTTGCTAGAGTAATTTCTAACCGCTTGGGTGCAGTTACCTTTACGTTTTGCCCTGCTATGCTTGTTTGGGAAAAGCTTTTCTGAATATCCTTTAATTACTCTATATGATTTCGCAAACGTATATCAGTTTATAAGGGGAGATCGTATTTTGAAGTTTTCCGATTTATTGGTATATATAGTGTGAGGTAATTCTGTCGGAATAATTTTTCACTGCATAAGAAACTAACGGCTACTCACCACACTTCCCTTAATTGTCCGGATGATTTTAGAGAGGTATAAAAGTGTAAAACAGAAAAAATGAATCTAACACGGAAAAATCTAAATCTGACAACAAAGGACAACCTATATATGACGTAGCAACGGTCTGCCCTACGCAACAGTACTCTCTGAAGGCTTTCATATCGTATATTATTTTCGCTGCGCAACAATTGGAATTCGAAAAAAACAATTGTTGTTCCTCAATTGTTATCGGTTGGCTTCGAAAAACGATGCTATGGATTCGTGGTTGTTTTACTCGGCCTTTGATCAAACGGAGACTTCCATTCCCTTTCCTTCCTGTCGACGGAGAATTTCAGAGCAAGTGTGTTATGCGATCCCTTTTTTTTTTGTCACACTATCGTTTTATTTCTTTTAGTTCTTCTGTAGGAGAGGGTCTATGAGTTGTGCGATCCATTTAGAGGTTCGATCGTGCCCATACCTCTGCTTTCCACAGACGTGAGTTATATGCTGTTTCTCCTAGAGTAGAGTGATTCACTGGATTTTTTTTTTATAAAGGTTTTCTAGGTTTTTCATAGCAATTGGCATTATTCCTGGGATTTTATTTGCTCACTTGTTCCTACCGCTTGGGTCGTGTCGGTCTTTCTTACTTCTGAGCAGCACTTTTTTTGCACACAATGGGCTAAAGGTCCAGGTCCCATAGACCACGAAGGCTCAGAGGAGGTTGGGGGGTACCCACTGGATCACCCAGTGGGGGGACAAGATGGTAGACTCCCCTCAAGGCCATCCAGCGTGTTCTTTAACGTGCACAGGATATGGCCCTCCCGCACACGGAGCCACGGCCTAATGTCCCATCCGACGGTCATTCCAATACCATCGGTGTCCTCTACTGACCGCGGGTAGGGCGTAGATTAATGTAAACGCAGGAAGAGACTTGTGGGTGGAGGGTCACCAGCGTGTGAATTTACTTTTTAAGTGTTCTGACCTCCTCCTCCTCCAACCCTTCGAACAAAATAACAGGGAGGTGTTTTGTGAATTGGGTTTCGATGCCGTGTGAAAATAATTTAATGTTTGCTGTATTCCCCCGCTCTAAGAGGAAGTGGTTATGTGGTTAGGGTGTAGGTGTCGCGTGAAATTTTTTCGGTGTACTCTCCCCCCTAACAGGAAGGCTGTTATGTGGCTTGGTTTTAGGTAGCGTGTGAAAATTTTTTTGTGTATTCCCCCCCTCTAAGAGGAAGGGGTTATGTTGGTTGGGTGTAGGTATCGTGTGAAATTTTTTCGGTGAACTCTTCCCCCACCCCTAACGGGAAGGGGTCATGTGGGTTGGTTGTAGGTAGCGTGTGAAAATTTTCTGGTGTATTCCCACCGTCCAATAGGAAGGGGTTATTTGGGTTGGGTGTAGGTATCGTGTGAAAATTTTTCGGTGTACTCTCCCCCCCCCCCCCCATAAGAGGAAGGGGTTATGTTGGTTGGTTGTAGGTAGCGTGTGAAATTTTTTTGGTGTATTCCCACCGTCCAATAGGAAGGGGTTATGTGGATTAGGTGTAGGTATCGTGTGAAATTTTTTCGGTGTACTCTCCCCCCCCCCCCTCCATAAGAGGAAGGGGTTATGTGGGTTGGTTGTAGGTAGCGTGTGAAAATTTTTTGGTGTATTCCCACCGTCCAATAGGAAGGGGTTGTGTGGGTTGGATGTAGGTATCGTGTGAAATTTTTTCGGTGTATCACCCCTCCTCTAAGAGGAAGGGGTTATGTGGGTTGGGTGTCAAGGACCTGTGAATTTTTTTTTTTTCTTTTGTACCTTATTAGGAATTGTCGGGTGACTCTCAACTTCCCTTCACACTTTACCCAGGCTTAGGACTGGCAGCGCATTGCGCTGGCGTGTTTAAAAGTTGTCTGTCTCTCTGGTGGACTTGGTATCATAGCACAATGTGCAGAGTTTTACAACGACATAGAAAAAAGAATACAATGCACAGCAAAAGTGACATACAAACAATACAAACATACAGGAAACAGCGAGAGTGTCTTCTCTTTGCTTTTAAGAAATTTTTTATATATATATTTTTTTTATTTTTGAACATTTAAATATTTTTTTTTTATTTTTGAACATTTAAATATTTTTTTTTTTTTTGGTTTTTTGATTTTCACTTAATTCTTTTTTCAGTTTTTCCTGTTTAGGATGCCAAACCCTTCCCGGACATGGCGGTCAGTCCCGGAAGGGGAGGCCGCTTCCCGATAGCTGCGACATCACACTGCGGTGGTGAAGACGTCGAGCCGTTCCTTGAGCGACGCTGCCGCCCGACCCCTCCTCTGGATCAAGACAGCAGAGACGTGCAAGGCGACGCCGAAGGCCGTGGCCACACACATCTTCGATCCCATGAAGAGCAGGACTGCGCGGTCGCCACCGGTGGACCGGAGCAGTCCTGCCACGGGAGGGTAGATGAGGTTGGCCACTCCCTGGAAGAGCCGCACCAGGGTGAAGGTGCCGTTCATGTTGTCGACTCCGTGATTCGAGCTAAGCAGGAGGGGGATCAGGATGGTCCACACTCCGGTTCCCACTCCTGCGGCGACGGAGGCAACAACAAGCTGCCAGTACTCGCGGCAGAAAGGCAGTGAGATGACGGCTGCAGCCGAGACGGAGACGGCCGCGATGTATTCGGCCGTCCTCGGCAGGGGAGAGCGGCTGGCGAGAAGACCATACGAGAGGCGCACGACCAGGTCGCCGGCAGCAGAGTAGGCGAGAAGCAGCATGGCACTGCTCTTCTCGATCCCCAGCGACTTGGCGTGCTGGGGAATGTAGTGCAGGAAGTGAGGGTTGCCCATACCCATCGCAAAGATGGAAGCGCTCGTGAGGAGGAACAGGCCGTCCGTGAGGAAACGGAGGGACAGCCTCTCGGCGACCACCTTCGCGCAGGATCTGGGTGCCAGCTCTCCAGCTTCCGCGGGGGTCACGACGACGGCATCGTTGCTGCCGCCGGCGGGCACCTCGCGGAAGCGGCTCTCGGGCCGAACGAAGAGCAGGCCGCAGACTGCGATGAGCGTGAAGCAGCCGGCCAGCACGAGGAACGTGTAGTGCAGGCCGACCGCCAGCAGCAGCTCG
>JAWZYU010001245.1:0-37981 GCA_038380435.1 Ryuthela nishihirai | reverse complement strand
CAGATAATTTATGACGAACAGGACCTGCAGAATAATCGAAGAAAAGGTCAAGAAGAAAAAAAAACTCGTTTGCGTCCCTGGCCTTAGCCTGCATATGATTCTGTTCGTTTATGCACTTGAAAGCGATTAAAGCGCAAGAATCCCTTTCTGTTGCGCAAAGAGCTCGGATTGCTCTTCTGCGTCGACAGCCTTGGATCTCTTCATTTGCATATCCGAGGATTGAAGTCAAGGTGAAAGGTTAAATGAGGGAAGGAATTCTTTTGCGGAAATGGCGTCACAGAAGCATCGATTTGTTGGGTTGTTCGGTTGTTTTACCTCTGAGCGGCACTTTTTTGCACACCATGGGCTAAATGGCCAGGTCACATGGACCCCGAAGGCTCAGAGAAGGTTGGGGGAGGGGACCCATTGGAACAGCTGTTGGGAGACTCCTGTCAAGGCCATACAGGGAGTTCTTTAACGTTGGGTTGTTTCACCTCTGAGCGGCACTTTTTTGCACATCATGGGCTAAATGGCCAGGTCACAAGGACCTCGAAGGCTCAGAGAAAGTTGGGAGAGGGGACCCACTGGAACAGCTGTTGGAAGACAGATGGAACCCGGTTTAACGTCCCATCCGACGGACGGCGGCCTTTCCAAGCCCATCGGTGTCCCCTACTGACCGTGGGCAGGGCGGGGAATTTTGCGGAGATAAGTCTCAACGCTGACGCAACTGGGACTCGAACCTGGGAACTACAGGTTATATCCCAGCCCCTGGGGATTTATAAAAAGAAATAAAACCACTTTTTTTTGTCCAAGAGCGACAGAAACTTTAGTTCGTCTCTATTTAGATAAGTGGTTCTCAACCGTTTTGGACTGAAAGCATCCTTCAAGCAAATATTATTTTTCTAAATTACACCTTCATGGAAATCAAACAATTTTTCATGCATAAAACTAGTTGAAAAATATTTACCGTATATGCAAACTGACGAGTATTTGGATCCATGAATTTCAAAGGTTTTTCCGTCGAAAAAAAAAAAAAACCAAAGAAGCATGCATAACTTTGTTGATCTAAGAAGTGTTTGAAGTTCTGCTTAATCTAGTTCCTCAGAAAAACTCAACGACCCCGTTGGGAACCACTGACTTAGAACATAATTTTTTACGGTTTCTTCTCGAGTCGAGAACGAAGGCGGAGCGAGGGTGGCCAAAGAGGATTTCCAAGTCACTCACCATAAAACGTGAACCCTTTGATCATTTTGGTCATTCCTGGAAGATGCGCCAGGAAGTAATATAAAAATAAATAAATACCCCATCAAGCAGCTGCTTGCCACAGAGGTCTGACAGGAGCCTGTCAATTTAAATAGCCATAGGAGAAGGTCTGTGAGGATGGCGAGACCTCAGCAGAAAACAGAAATCTCTATGCCTTACTCGGCTGTCGAACTCAGGTCCCTTAGATCTGCAGCTAAGCACGCTAACTACACGGCCACACTTATTAATATATATATATACAATATGAATTAAACTATCCGAAAGAGTTTTAAAGTTTACACATCATTTCGCTGCAAAAATAGGGGCTGGGGTGGCTCAGTTGGTAGCTCGCCAGGCTCGTAATCTGTAGTAATTCGAGTCCCAGCTGGGTCAGCGTTGAGACTTACCTCCGGAAAACACCACGTCCTGTCCACGGTCAGGGGGGGACACCGATGGGCTTGGAAAGACCGCCGTCCGTCGGATGGGGGGGGGGCTCAGTCGGTAGCGCGCCAGGTTTGTAATCTGTAGTTCCCAGGTTCGAGTCCCAGCTGGGTCAGCGTTGAGATTTATCTCCGCAAAATTCCCCGCCCTGCCCACGGTCAGTAGGGGACACCGATGAGCTTGGAAAGGCCGCCGTCCGTCGTATGGGACGTTAAGCCGTGCCCACTTGTGCGGGAGAGACATACCATGTGCACGTTAAAGAACACGCTGGATACCTTGATGGAGGCTACCATCTGTCTCCCAACAACTGTTCAAGTGGGTCCCCTCCCCCAACCTTCTCTGAGCCTTCGGGGTCCATGTGACCTGGCCATTTAGCCCATGGTGTGCAAAAAATGCCGCTCAGAGGTAAAACAACCCAACCCGTCGGATGGGACATTAAGCCGTGTCCCCGTGTGCGGGAGAGCCATACCCTGTGCACGTTAACGAACACACTGGGTGGCCTTGACGGGAGGATACCATCTGTCTCCCAACAGCTGTTTCAGTGGGTCCCTTCACCCAACCTTCTCTGAATCTTCGGGGTCCATGTGACTGGACATTTAGCCCATAGTATGCAAAAAATGTCGCTCAGAGGTAAAACAACCCAAAGCCACAAAAATAGCATATCCTTTATTTATGGCCAAGTGGTTAGCGCGTTTGGCTACTGATTTAAGGGACCTGGGTTCGAGCCCCGGGTTAACGCATGGCTGTTTATGTCGTTTTTCTGCCGAGGTCCTGCCATCCTCACAGACCTTCTACTATGGCATATAAACTGACAGGCTCCTGTCAGACCTCTGTGGCAAGCAGCTGCTTGAGTGGGTATTTATTTATTTATTTTTTTATATACTAAAATAAAGGAGAATTAGCATATAAATTCCATTGTCCATTCCGTGAGTCTGAATGAAGAGACATTTAGCATCTACAAATAACCGCGCTGCAGTTTCGTTATATTTAAGATCAGAACACAGAAACTCCGGTGGTTATATGTCGACAGGAGGGAAATTGTTCTGGCTGAAGTTTCTCTGTAGCAAGAGCAGAGAGAGGATTTATAGGATTCCTGATTTGCATCACGTGGACACGAAACAAAAGGAGCGCGGTTGACCTTTAAACCGTCTCATTTTGATGGCGATAAATCCCAACTGATCAGGGATGTTGCATGACATCTTCCATCGGATGTAAGCCTTGGAGGTTGCAGTTGAATGAGATTCCTCAATAGCTGGATCGAGGATTTCTTTTCGATTTCAGCGTATTTCGCATCGGGGGAATAGATAGCAAACGAACAGTCGCCCTTGAAGGGGAAGCTTGCATACGAAACTCTTGAAGCATTCCAGTTTTGCAGAATTAAGTTTGCCTTGAACTTCTGATGAATGATAAGGAGACGGGAAACTCTTGCTCGTAAATAACAAGTTCCCTTTTCGCGAGCATCAGACGGGAGATAAAAGCACGACACTTCCCACATTCCAGGCGCTGATGATTCTGCTCACTTCGATCAGACAAAAGGCGGATGTCTGTCTCATCGAATGTCTCCTTCGCGAATAAATCAGAGCCAATGGGATCGCAATGTTATTGAAGGGAAGAAGATAAAACGAAGAAAACCTTTTTCGCATTTTGAAATATTTTGCCATTTCTTTTCGCTTTTCATATATCGATTGGTTTGGGGATTTGTCGAAACGGTGCTTCACCTTACCTTACCAACTCATTTGCATATTAAATGATTATTCAATGAGTTGTATATAAAATAAACGTTTAAAATGTTGGGAGTGACTAGGCTACGAGAAGTGAGTCTGTTTTTTTCCTGCCCTATCAGAAATACAGTATCTGATCAAAAGTATTCGGACACCCCTTCTGAGTAGTGGATTCGCCCATATACGCCACAGCCATGGCCCAAACAGGTATAAGTGGACGTACGTGGTCTGGCAAACCTCATAGACACTCATGAATACGAGAATGGGTCACATGGCAGAGTTCAGTGACTTTCAGCGTGGCAAGGTCATATGATGCCACTTTAGCAACAGGTCAGTTCGGGACATTATGACCCTGTTGCAGCTGCCCCGATCAACTGTAGGTGACGTTATTGTGAAGCGAAGACGCCGAGGTGCAACAACAGTGCAATTGCGACCCGGTAGGCCACGTAAAATGACAGAGCAGGGCCGCCGAGTGCTGAAGAGGGTGGTGAGAGAAAATCGACTGTCCTCGGTTGCAACATTCACCACCGAGTTTCAAAATGCCTCTGGAAGCAAAGCCAGCACCATAACAGTTCGTCACGAGCTGCAGGAAATGGGTTTCCATGACCGAGCAGCCGTACACAAGCCTAATATTAACAAGATCGACGCCAAGCATCGGTTGGAGTGTGTAAAGCACGGCTCCAGTGGACTCTTGAGCAGTGGAACCGCGTTCTCTGGAATGATGAATCACGCCTCACCATCTGACAATCCGACAAATGAGTCTGGGCGTGGAGGATGCCAGGTGAGCGTTACCTGCCTGACTGTGTTAAGCCAACTGTGAAGTTTGATGGAGGAGGCATCATGCTCTGCGGCTGTTTTTAATATGTTCGGGCTGGGCCCCCTAGTTCCAGTGAACGTGACTCTGAACGCCGCGGCCTATAATGGCATTCTTGACAATTCTGTGCTCCCAACTTTATGGCAACAGTTCGGTGAAGACCCTTTCCTGTACCAATATGATAAGTATACATGTACAAGTCCACAAATCGAGGACCGTGTAGGAATGATTTGACGAGATGGGTGTGGAAGAACTTTACTGGCCTGCACAGAGTCCTGATCTCAACCCCATGGAACACCTTTGGGATGAATTGGAACGCCGACTGAGAGCCAGGCCGAACATCAGTGACCGGCCTCACTAATGCTCTTGTAGCGGAATGGCAGGCAATTCTCACAGCAACATACTATCTAGTGCAGTGGTCCTCAACCTTTTATGCTTCATGTACCCCCTGCAAATGTGTACGTAACTGGCGTACTCCTTATATAGACAAATCAGACTATAGTTATAGTATAATATTGCCAACTTAGCGACTTTGTTACTAGATCTAGCGACGTTTGAGCTCTCACGGCGTACCCCAAAAAATTTTACCGCACGTTGAGAACCCCTGATCTAGTAGAAAGCCTTCCCCGCAGAGTGGCTGCTGTGATAGCAATAAAGGGTGTACCAAAGCGATATTAATTCCTTTCCTATTACCAGGAGATTGTCGATGAACGAGTGTCCGGATACTTTTGATCCTTTCTGTATCTTTCCATCAAAACGAATTACGTATACACTCAGTGGTCATTTAATATGATCGCTTCACCATATGTTTGTCAGTGGGAAGGTCATTTCGAAGATCTAAAACTTCTAGAATAAGCCTTTTATTAGAAAATGTGGCTGAGGAAAATTTTCAAATCTCAGTCAAATTTATCTAAATCCTGATTTTCGACAACATTATTTCAATATTTAAACAGGCCTGGAGATTTAAACATTTCAGAGCAGCAATGTATTCTAAGAAGTTTATCTAAAAATTCATCAGATATTTAAAACATTATTTGCACACACTTTCAGAACGCAGTATGTAGTTATTTATGAAATGGTTTGAAATAATCCATCTTATTTACATTTCAATCAACTTCAAAGGTAAATTATTAATAATTTAAAAATAGAGCACCAAAACAAGTTAAAAAATTACCTCTCAAGCAGTTGTTTGTTGTAGAGGTCTGACAGGAGGATGTTTGGTGGAATACGCCATCGTCAAGGGGGCGGGGGTTGCTCAGTCGGTAGCGCGCCAGGCTCGTAATCTGTAGTTCCCAGGTTCGAGTCCCAGGTGGGTCAGCGTTGAGATTTATCTCCGCAAAATTCCTCGCCCTGCCCACGGTCAGTAGGTGACACCGATGGGCTTGGAAAGGCCGCCGTCCCTCGGATGGGACGTTAAGCCGTGGCCCCGTGTGCGGGAGAGCCATACCCTGTGCACGTTAAAGAACACGCTGGATGGCCTTGACGGGAGGCTACCATCTGTCTCCCAACAGCTGTTCCAGTGGGTCCCCTCCCCCAACCTTCTCTGAGCCTTCGGGGTCCATGTGACCTGGCCATTTAGCCCATGGTGTGCAAAAAAGTGCCGCTCAGAGGTAAAACAACAACAACCAACCAGCCATCGTCAAGGTCTCTGAGGTAGGCGAGACCTCAGCAGAAAGACAAGAACCATCAATGCCTTATCCTGGGCTTCCTCAAAAAGTCAAAATCAACTAAGTAATAAAAATAATAAGAGGAAATAATCTCTCAAGGCTCCTTGCCACAGAGGTCTGACAGGAGCGGGGGTGGTGGTGGCTCAGTCGGTAGCGCGCCAGGCTCGTAATCTGTAGTTATCAGGTTCGAGCCCATTTCTTCCAGTCTTTGGAGATTCCTCTCCTCTATCCACTCGGTGAGAAAGGAGGCATTGATGGGCTTTGTAGAGGTCGCCGTCCCTCGTATCGGTTGGGTTATTTTAACTCTGAGCCGCACTTTTTTGCGTACAGTGGTCTAAATGCCAGGTCACAAGGGCCCCGAAGGCTTAGAGAAGGTTTAGGGGAGGGGACCCACTGGAACAGCTGTTGGGATACAGTTGGTAGCCTCCCGTCAAGGCCATCCAGCGTGTTCTTTAACGTTCACAGGGTATGGCTCTCCCGCACACGGGGCCACGGCTTAACTTCCCATCCGACAGACGGCGGGCTTTCCAAGCCCATCGGTGTCCCTTACTGACCGTGGGTAAGGGGAATAAATCTCAATGCTGATCCAGCTGGGACTCGAACCTGGGAACTGCAGATTACGAGCCTGACCCACTCCTCCATCGTATGGGGCATTAAACTATGGCCCTACGTGCAGAAGGGGGGATATCATAGTCCCCCCCCTCTTCGGTTGCTTGTGACCTAAACATTTAGCCTCATTTTGTGCAAAAATGTGCTTCTTAGAAGTAAAAACAATCCAACGCAATATTTCAATCAAAATTATAGTCCAAAAAATTAGTTAATTGATAAAACAACGAAAAAATTGAAGACAGAATCCTTTGAGTCTACTTTAGCAATTATTTATTTGTTTACCGAAAACCCTTCGGCAGCAGAGATTGCAGAGACGCTCGCAGCCGTCGTCTCGATGCCGGAGAGGTAAGCGCGTGACGCTCGGTGTCGATGCGTCTAATGTGCCAGAAAAGAAAGGAAACGACACAGATTGGAACCACGCGACCGGGGTTCAAAGATGTCTGCCACTGCCAGCTGACTAATAATGCTCGATAAGTGTGCCGAGCATGCAGACGAGCTTCAGCTCCAGTTCAGTTATGGCGATTAGCAGGAATCATCTAACACAGTGCGACGCTCTAATTCGGGAGATTAGCAGGACAAATAAATATTCAGGAGAGGCAAAAAAATTTTACCTTGTTTTTGATTCACGGAAAAATCCAAGGCAGACTGAGGCTGACTTACAAATTAGCCTGTTATCATTTTAACGTAACATTGTCGCATAAATAACAATTCTAACATTGAAGACCTGCTCTGAAATGAGTTCAGGCATTGCCTAAATGTTTTGCATATTTGAAATCATTATGCAGCTGCAGGAAAATACTCCATGCAGGGCCGGATCTAGGATTGGATTGTTTCACCTCTGAGGGGCACTTTTTTTCTGCACGCCATGGGCTAAATGGCCAAGTCATAAGGACTCCGAAGGCTCAGGGGGGGGGGGGGGGCTCAATCGGTAGCGCGCCAGGCTCGTATTCTGTAGTTCCCAGGTTCGAGTCCCAGCTGGATCAGCGTTCAGATTTATCTCCGCAAAATTCCCCGCCCTGCCCACGGTCAGTAGGGGACACCGATGGGCTTGGAAAGGTCGCCGTCCGTCGGATGGGACGTTAAGCAGTGGCCCCATGTGCGGTAGAGTCATACCCTCTGCACGTTAAAGAACACGCTGGATGGCCTTGACGGGAGGCTACCATCTGTCTCCCAACAGCTGTTCCAGTGGGTCCTCTCCCCCAACCTTCTCTGAGCCTTCGGGGTCCTGGTCATTTACCCCATGATGTGCAAAAAAGTGTCGCTCAGAGGTAAAACAACCCAACGTTGAAGAACACGCTGGATGGCCTTGACGGGAGGCAACCATCTGTCTCCCAACAGCTGTTCAAGTGGGTCCCCTCCCCAAACCTTCTCTGAGCCTTCGGGGTCCTGGTGACCTGGCCATTTACCCCATGGTGTGCAAAAAAAGTGTCGCTCAGAGGTAAAACAACCCAACGTTAAAGAACACGCTGGATGGCCTTCACGGGAGGCAACCATCTGTCTCCCAACAGCTGTTCAAGTGGGTCCCCTCCCCCCAACCTTCTCTGAGCCTTCGGGGTCCTGGTGACCTGTCCATTTACCCCATGGTGTGCAAAAAAAGTGTCGCTCAGAGGTAAAACAACCCAACGTTAAAGAACACGCTGGATGGCCTTCACGGGAGGCAACCATCTGTCTCTCAACAGCTGTTCAAGTGGGTCCCCTCCCCCCAACCTTCTCTGTGCCTTCGGGGTCCTGGTAACCTGCCATTTACCCCATGGTGTGCAAAAAAGTGTCGCTCAGAGGTAAAACAACCCATTGTAAATAAAAATATAACTATAGTAGACTTTCACTGAAGAGTATTGGGAGAGATGCGCATGAATAATTAATCCATAGTAGCAGTTAAATGGGATGCCCTCCTGGGAGGTATTGTCATCCATACTTTTTTTTAATATACATAATGCGTATGAATATATAATGCAATGAATATGGAGCGTGTGCAGTTACCGTTCACAGCAAACTGAAGCGGTTGCGGTTAATGTTCACAGCACATTGGATCGTGTGAACTCATAAAAACCTGGATCGTGTGGGCCCACTCACAGAAATATTGAGCGTGTGCATTTACCGTTCACCGAAAACTGGAGCGGTTGCGGTTAATGTTCACAGCATATTGGATCGTGTGAACTCACAAAAACCTGGATCGTGTGGGCCCACTCACAGAAACATTGAGCGTGTGCAGTTACCGTTCACAGCAAACTGAAGCGGTTGCGGTTAATGTTCACAGCACATTGGATCGTGTGAACTCACAAAAACCTGGATCGTGTGGGCCCACTCACAGAAACATTGAGCGTGTGCAGTTACCGTTCACAGCAAACTGAAGCGGTTGCGGTTAATGTTCACAGCACATTGGATCGTGTGAGCTCATAAAAACCTGGATCGTGTGGGCCCACTCAGAGAAACATTGAGCGTGTGCAGTTACCGTTCACAGCAAACTGAAGCGGTTGCGGTTAATGTTCACAGCACATTGGATCGTGTGAGCTCATAAAAACCTGGATCGTGTGGGCCCACTCACAGAAACATTGAGCGTGTGCAGTTACCGTTCACAGCAAACTGAAGCGGTTGCGGTTAATGTTCACAGAACATTGGATCGTGTGAACTCACAAAAACCTGGATCGTGTGGGCCCACTTACAGAAACATTGAGCGTGTGCAGTTACCGTTCACAGCAAACTGAAGCGGTTGCGGTTAATGTTCACAGCACATTGGATCGTGTGAACTCACAAAAACCTGGATCGTGTGGGCCCACTCACAGAAACATTGAGCGTGTGCAGTTACCGTTCACAGCAAACTGAAGCGGTTGCGGTTAATGTTCACAGCACATTGGATCGTGTGAACTCACAAAAACCTGGATCGTGTGGGCCCACTCACAGAAACATTGAGCGTGTGCAGTTACCGTTCACAGCAAACTGAAGCGGTTGCGGTTAATGTTCACAGCACATTGGATCGTGTGAACTCACAAAAACCTGGATCGTGTGGGCCCACTCACAGAAACATTGAGCGTGTGCAGTTACCGTTCACAGCAAACTGAAGCGTTTGCGGTTAATGTTCACAGCACATTGGATCGTGTGAACTCACAAAAACCTGGATCATATGGGCCCACTCACAGAAACATTGAGCGTGTGCAGTTACCGTTCACAGCAAACTGAAGCGGTTGCGGTTAATGTTCACAGCACATTGGATCGTGTGAACTCACAAAAACCTGGATCGTGTGGGCCCACTCACAGAAACATTGAGCGTGTGCAGTTACCGTTCACAGCAAACTGAAGCGGTTGCGGTTAATGTTCACAGCACATTGGATCGTGTGAACTCACAAAAACCTGGATCGTGTGGGCCCACTCACAGAAACATTGAGCGTGTGCAGTTACCGTTCACAGCAAACTGAAGCGGTTGCGGTTAATGTTCACAGCACATTGGATCGTGTGAGCTCACAAAAACCTGGATCGTGTGGGCCCACTCACAGAAACATTGAGCGTGTGCAGTTACCGTTCACAGCAAACTGAAGCGGTTGCGGTTAATGTTCACAGCACATTGGATCGTGTGAACTCACAAAAACCTGGATCGTGTGGGCCCACTCATAGAAACATTGAGCGTGTGCAGTTACCGTTCACAGCAAACTGAAGCGGTTGCGGTTAATGTTCACAGCACATTGGATCGTGTGAGCTCATAAAAACCTGGATCGTGTGGGCCCACTCACAGAAACATTGAGCGTGTGCAGTTACCGTTCACAGCAAACTGAAGCGGTTGCGGTTAATGTTCACAGCACATTGGATCGTGTGAACTCACAAAAACCTGGATCGTATGGGCTCACTCACAGAAACATTGAGCGTGTGCAGTTACCGTTCACAGCAAACTGAAGCGGTTGCGGTTAATGTTCACAGCACATTGGATCGTGTGAACTCGCAAAAACCTGGATCGTGTGGGCCCACTCACAGAAACATTGAGCGTGTGCAGTTACCGTTCACAGCAAACTGGAGCGTGTGCAGTAACTGCACACGCTCCAGTTTGCTGTGAACGGTAACTAGAGCGGGTACAGTTGCTGTACACGTTCCAGATATTTTTTCTGAATTCGGTAATCGACCATAGCGTTCGGATACTTTTTTTAAATATATATAATGCGTATGAATAAGTTACATCCTTCATTACATTTGCCTTCGTATTGGGGCACTGAAGGCGACAGGGGATTGCCTTCTCGGAAAAGAAATTGGCTGGTTGTTGAAATGTAAAAAGGAAACAATTGCAAGTCTCTTGGGGGTGGGGTGGGGGGCGAGGACCCTGCGGCCCCCTACTTATGACCGCCACTGCCTAGTGCAGAGTAAATCTCTTCCGATCCTATTCCGAGGCTTCAGAGACTTTTTCTTAACTCACCATTTTGCCCATTGCGCATTAAAACAGTTTTTTAGATTATATCTATTCATGATCATCGTCATCTCACAAAACACAGATATAGAGATTTTCGTATTTGACCCGCAAAGCTACTTATCTGCAATAAATATAGATGATATTCATACATAAAAGTGATGACAGTAATATATATATATAATATTTTTGACAGTATCCCATATATCGAAATATCATAGAGCAATTTAAATTATTTGATAATGAAACTCTGCACAACATTTAAATCATATTGTGCGAAAATAGAAATGATCATAGTAAATTGGGTTGGATTGTTTTACCTCTGAGCGGCACTTTTTTGCACACCATGGGCTAAATGGCCAGGTCACATGGACCCCGAAGGCTTAGAGAAGGTTGGGGGAGGGGACCCACTGGAACAGCTGTTGGGAGATAGATGGTAGCCTCCCGTCAAGGCCATCCAGTGTGTTCTTTAACGTTGGTTAAGGCCATCCAGTGTGTTCTTTAACGTCACAGGTATTGCTCTCCCGCACACGGGGCCACGGCTTAACGTCCTATCATATGGACGGTGGCCTTTCCAAGCCCATCAGTGTCCCCTACTGACCGTGGGCAGGGCGGGGAGTTTTGCGAGAGATACGTAGCAAATTGGTTAGATACATTAGTTAGATTCTAAGTGCCACTGCGGAGCATTTGGCGCTCTGTGCATAAAACTGAGGCATTCCTCTCTTACAGGGGGATGAGCAAAGGAATTTCCCCCCCCCCCCCCATCCATACTAGCGGTCTTTTGCTCTCCAGTGTGCCTTTGCACATTCGCTCGAGGCAATCCTGGATCTAGCCACCTTGTGACATGCGGAATTATTTAAATTTGGTACGAGAGAAAAAATGACAGATCTCGAAATTGCCTTCGTTTAAATTTTGCTCCTAATTCTATTTTCCCATACGATTCTTATCCGCCTGTCCTCTTACATCTCAAGAACTGCTCCTAAACAAGATGATTTGCTGCATCACATACTTCTATTTTATGCTCGAGATAAAGGAAACGTGTTTTCTACCGTACATTCTGCTTGATTATTTATATTCCTCCTCTCTCCTCATCTCATCCCGAAACTTCTTTTTCTCAAGTGCTGCATTGGATTGAAGAAATGTGAACTCAAAAAACACTTTTTATTGGCTTCAGAATTTATTATGCAAGAGGACATATCAAAATTACAGCTCCTTTACGAAACAAAAAAAGAACTATCTAAGCAGAGCAACTTTTTTGCTCATCTTCGTGCTCCCCAGCATCCTGTCACTCGTCCATCTTAACAGCAGTCGAGATCCTCGAGCACATCCGGCTGCTACGGTCGCCACGCCCCTTTCACTGGCGCCGCCTACAAGGCAAATAAACTAACGGCTTGTCCCTCTAACAATGGCAGCAGAAGTTTTTGAATGCGAGGCATTTGATCGTTTGCGTTAAATTTATTTGCTTTGCTTTCGTTTTCTTTGCATCTCTGGACGGACAGACAGATGGAGACGTAACCATGGAGAAGACGATTTCTTTTGCTCTTTGCTTTAGATACGAAAAAGAAAAAAACACAACAATTATAATTGTGGGATCTGATGCAGTGAATCACTGTAGGGTGGGTACTACACGTGCTACATTCAGAGGCGGATCAAGGGGTGGCACGTGCCCCCCTCCCCCATCCGAAGAAAATTGAATGAATTACTCATCAGCATTAATTATATTCACTTACAATACGCAACCATTCATCAATATGACCGGGATGTTTCTATTAACGTTCGCCTACATCCGGCCAAATTTCTATCACATAGTGTCACGTGACACAAAGGTTGGCAGATCACAAGTTTCTAAAAAAAATCGTTGCCAGATATTTTTTCTGAATTCTGTTACAATTATAGTGTTCGGGTGTTTTTTTTTTGACTTCACCAGTTTTTCTTTTATTTATTAACGTTTACGTACCATAAAAAGGTACGCTACGTACAATTTTGGAGCGTCTAATAATGATCACATTGTTACTGGCTCGGAAAAGAAGTTCATCGCATCGCTGTTTTATTGATCACGAGAGGTTCGGCCCGCCCACTTATGGGAGCTTGACACTCATGAATTAGAATACGGATTCTTAACCTTTTTTAGGTCCCGTACCCCCCTGCAGCCGTCCCGTGGCCGAGTGCTTAGCGCGCTTGGCTACTGATCTACGGACCTGGGTTCGAGCCCCGGGTAAGGCATGGATGTTCGTGTTGTTTTCTGCTGAGGTCCTGCCATCCTCTCAGATCTTCTACTGTGGCATATAAACTGACAGGCTCCTGTCAGACCTCTGTGGCAAGCAGCTGCTTGAGGGGGTATTTATTTTTTTTATTTTTTACCCCCCTGCAACAATATATAGAAGCCTCATACTGCCATCGATTCTCCTTGCACCACTATTTAGAGGTCTCCTTCCTTGCGTTACTTTTAAAAATAAATAAATGAAGAAATCTGATTTCTAAATGTTTCTCTCGCGCCATGGGCGTCTGCAGAAATATCTCCGGGTTGGGGGTGGCCATTGCCTTTCTTTTTTTTAGATAATGGGCGTGGCTTTTTAGAATATGTTTAGTCGTATCTAGTTTCGAGCCAAAGTAGAATTAATTTACGTGTTTCCATTAATCATTTTCTTTCATTTAAATAGCGCGCTTGGCTACTGGTCAAAGGGACCTGGGTTCGAACCCCGGGCAAGGAATGGATGTTTGTGTTATTTTTCTACTGAGGTTCCGCCATTCTCCCAGATCTACTATTGTGGTGTATAAACTAACAGGCTCCTGTCAGACCTCTGTGGCAAGCAGCTGCTTGAGTTGATATTGATATTTCTTTAATTTAAATGCAGCCTGGTTAACAAAAATTTTATCATCTAAAGCCCTCATAATAGAAGCCAGAAAAACAAATAATCCTCCGGTATTCTTATAAATTAAAAAATCACATTTCCATGGGGGGGACAAGTGTCTTCTCTGCCCCCTCCCCTGCGAACGCCCATGTAATATAATAACATTTTTTTTAATGCAGGATTCATTTCATTTCGCGACGCATTTGTATTTCACAAGCAAATATTCGATTGCAGAATTTATGCAGAAATCGGAAGAAGAATTTTAAAAAAATAATTTTTGAGCTTTTGTTAGTGCCATTTAACATCAGAGTTTGCAACACTGATGCTTGATGGGTCACAAAAAAATTTAACAGAATTATTTTTATTAGTTTTTGGAGTTATCAATAGCATAAATTATTATCTCCCCCCCCCCCCCCCCCAAGAAAACATTAAACTTCCAGTACTGTTGAGAATCCCAAAATAAACAAAATTTTCGTTTGAAATGCAAATCACCTGAATATGGTCATTTACATCAATTACTATACTCTTTTGAAAGAGGAAAACATCCTGTGCATAATCATAAACGAAAAAAGATATAGTGATTTTGGGGAAGAAAATCTTTAAAACAATTATCTCTATGAACTAAATATTTTTTACTGAACAGTTAAATTTCGATCCCTCGCATATTAACTCTCATTTGCTGTTAACAAAACAGATTGCTACTGTTGTCTTGACGTCACGTGGTTATGTCTCGATTAAATGCCCGCAGACGTTTCTAATGGCAACGGATGTTCTGATTCGACGCACGTGAGCTCCTTTACAAAAGAATTTTTCTTTTGTAAAACGAGCGACGAAGAACAAAAAGGCAGGGCAGAAACTCCATCCGCTTCAAACTGGGTTTGTCGGGCATTTGGAAAGCAGAGATTAACACTTCGGTTTTCTTCTTGGAGTTATTGTTTCCATCGTCCCCCAAGGACCCCCCCCCCCCCCCCCCCCCCTTCCACTTCGTTTGGCATCTTCCAAGCCAGATCAGTGCTCCAACAGTTACTTGCGATTATTAGAGCATGAATGCTGATAGGAATAAGAATCTGCTCAATAGCAAACAAACTCTCTTGTTTCTTGTCTATCTGTTTCCTTCCTTAACCAGGCAAAACTGTCTGGCACAGACGATTACAGAGCATGGTGGACCAGGCATCAGCTTTTCATAGCTCAACAGCATAATGGCCGAGTACAGTAGCGGTTGGAAATAAGAGGTCATCTTCGCCTCGCACAAGACACGCTGTCTGATGCAATGATAACAGCAAAGGACGGTCGTATGTTAATGAGAATCGTTTTAGGGCTTTGCACTAGATGCTTTCTCTCGTTTACATTGGAAACAAAACGTTTTTCTGAATGGGTTGGGTTGTTTTACCTCTGAGCGGCACTTTTTTGCACACCATGGGCCAAATGGCCAGGTCACATTGACCCCGAAGGCTCAGAGAAGGTTGGAGGAGGGGACCCAGTGGAACAGCTGTTGGGAGACAGATGGTAGCCTCCCGTCAAGGCCATCCAGCGTGTTCTTTAACGTGCACAGGGTATGTCTCTCCCGCACACGGGGCCACGGCTTAACGTCCCATCCGACGGACGGCGGCCTTTCCAAGCCCATCGGTGTCCCCTACTGACCGTGGGCAGGGCGGGGAATTTTGCGGAGATAAATCTCAACGCTGACCCAGTTGGGACTCGAACCTGGGAACTACAGATTACGAGCCTGGCGCGCTACCGACTGAGCCACCCCCGCCCCTTTTCTGAATGGAAAAAGCGTTGAAAGTGTGTCATAAAATTACGTTCTTTATGTAATGGATTTTTTCGATGCTAAGTGAAATTCACGTCCAGCATCACAGAATATCAAAATCTTGTATCGATAGTTTGCGACGAAGCCACGTCTGAGAGCGCGCTGACTCAGCAATGACCTTAGCAACAGCGGGAAATTCTTCGTGTTGAAACTGTGCTAAAATGTCGGGTTACTCACAAAACTAACCTTTAGTGGAATAAAAAACAGAACATGCAGATTAAAGGTGAGACCCGAGCAGTGACGAGTTGTGTAGAAACGAAGCCACAGAAATATTGAGCATGTGCAGTTACCATTCACAGCAAACTGGGGGGCGGGGGTGGCTCAGTCGGTAGCGCGCCAGGCTCGTAATCTGTAGTTCCCAGGTTCGAGTCCCAGCTGGGTCAGCGTTGAGATTTATCTCCGTAAAACTCCCCGCCCTGCCCACTGTCAGTAGGGGACACTGATGGGCTTGGAAAGGCCTCCGTCCGTCGGATGGGACGTTAAGCCGTGGCCCCGTGTGTGGGAGAGCCATACCCTGTGCACGTTAAAGAACACGCTGGATGGCCTTGACGGGAGGCTACCATCTGTCTCCCAACAGCTGTTCCAGTGGGTCCCCTCCCCCAACCTTCTCTGAGCCTTCGGGGTCCATGTGACCTGGCCATTTAGCCCATGGTGTGCAAAAAAGTGCCGCTCAGAGGTAAAACAACCCAACCCAACAGCAAACTGGAGCGTGTGCAGTAATTGCACACGCTCAAGTTTGCTGTGAACGGTAACTGGAGCGTGTACAGTTGCTGTACAGGTTCCAGATATTTTTTCTGAATTCTGTAATCAACCATATGTGTTCGGATACTTTTTTGAGCGACTGTACAGACGCTAAGGTCCTCGAAGAATTATTTCGCAATTTGGTATTTCTTTGAGGCTCGAGAGATGAATAAATTAAGGTGAGACTAATTAAAGGTGAGACCCGAGCTGTGGCAAGTTGTATAGAAACGAAGCCACGGGCCAAATAGGAACTGATTTTTAAACCAACCATCGGGGAACACGGGGGAAGCCGTGCAGGAAATTTGGACCATGCCATTAAGTATCCCGAGAAACATAGGGCAGCAAAATCTGTTGTAACGGAAATAAAAATCTCAATAGATGGTCGTTTGGGTTGTTTTTCTGCTGAGGTCTTGCCATTTCTCTCAGACCTTCTCTGTGGCGTATAAACTGACAGGCTCCTGTCAGACCTCTGTGGCAAGCAGCTGCTTGAGGAGGTATTTATTTTATTTATATGGTTGATTACAGAATTCAGAAAAAATATCTGGAGCGTGTACAGCAACTGTACACGCTCCAGTTACGGTTCACAGCAAACTGGAGCGTGTGCAGTTACTGTACACGCTCCAGTTTGCTGTGAATTGCAAGTAACTGCACACGCTCAATATTTCTGTGAGGGGGCCCACACGATCCAGGTTTTTGTGAGTTCACACGATCCAGTGCTGTGAACATTAACCGCAACCGCTTCAGTTTGCTGTGAACGGTAACTGCACACGCTCAATGTTTCTGTGAGTGGGCCCACACGATCCAGGTTTTTGTGAGTTCACACGATCCAATGTGCTGTGAACATTAACCGCAACCGCTTCAGTTTGCTGTGAACGGTAACTGCACACGCTCAATGTTTCTGTGAGTGGGCCCACACGATCCAGGTTTTTGTGAGTTCACACGATTCAATGTGCTGTGAACATTAACCGCAACCGCTTCAGTTTGCTGTGAACGGTAACTGCACACGCTCAATATTTCTGTGAGTGGGCCCACACGATCCAGGTTTTTGTGATTTCACACGATCCAATGTGCTGTGAACATTAACCGCAACCGCTTCAGTTTGCTGTGAACGGTAACTGCACACGCTCAATATTTCTGTGAATGGGCCCACACGATCCAGGTTTTTGTGAGTTCACATGATCGAATGTGCTGTGAACATTAACCGCAACCGCTTCAGTTTGCTGTGAACGGTAACTGCACACGCTCAATGTTTCTGTGAGTGGGCCCACACGATCCAGGTTTTTGTGAGTTCACACGATCCAATGTGCTGTGAACATTAACCGCAACCGCTTCAGTTTGCTGTGAACGGTAACTGCACACGCTCAATATTTCTGTGAGTGGGTCCACACGATCCAGGTTTAGAAATTAGCGATCTGGCAACCTTCGTGTCAAAAAAAATTATCCGAACACTATGGCCGAGTGGTTAGCGCGCTTGGCTACTGATCTAAGGGACCTGGGTTCGAGCCCCGGGTTAACGCATGGCTGTTTGTGTCGTTTTTCTGCTGAAGTCCTGCCATCCTCTCAGATCTTCTACTATTGCATATAAACTGACAGGCTCCTGTCAGACCTCTGTGGCAAGCAGCTGCTTGAGGGGGTGTTTATTTATTTATTTTTTTAAAGCCATGGGCTATGAGAGAGCGTACTGAAGTCAACAACGACCCAAGCAAACGCCGGACTTGGTTTTTGATGACCGACGTGAATTTTGGTTGTGACAAATCACAAGTGATTGTTGAAAGAGAAATACATTTGAACGTTGTTAAGAGATGGTGATCTCCTATTTTGAGGATGTACGAAGGATCACAGGTGGAGTGTTACATAAACCAAACAGAACATATCGAGATGATTGTCCGTGTCCATCCCTGAGACCCATTGGCCTAATTGGCTGATGATAAACTTCTCGAGACTCAGAGCAGTGATGTAACTAGGGTCTAAATCTTGAGGGTTTCTCTTGATATTTGTGGTGGACGTGCCATCAGAAAGATACCACTAGGATTCTTGTGGATGGATGAAACTGCTGATTAAGATCATATGATCAGTATAGGGGGGCGGTAGTAGTGCCGGAGCTAGAAAAATATAAAGAGGAAGGAGAGGAGCTTGGGTTGGGTTGTTTTACCTCTGAGCGGCACTTTTTTGCACACCATGGGCTAAATGGCCAGGTCACATGGACCCCGAAGGCTCAGAGAAGGTTGGGGGAGGGGACCCACTGGAACAGCTTTGAGAGCCAGATGGTAGCTTCCCGTCAAGGCCATCCAGCATGTTCTTTAATGTGCACAGGGTATGGCTCTCCCGCACACGGGGCCACGGCTTAACGTCCCATCCGACGGGCGGCGGCCTTTCCAAGCCCATCGGTGTCCCCTACGACCGTGGGCAGGGAAGGAGAGGAGCAAGTAACCAAATGAAAGTAATGGGGAGAGGGGGGGGGGAGATCGAAAAGAAATGAACAGGAAACTTCGTTCCGGTGTAAAATTTTTCACTCCGCTTTTGTGGCTTTAAGCAAATTTTGTTGAAAAATACCGGTAAAATATATGTGCCAATATTTTTCGCCTCCTTTCTAGTTACTAGGATTCTGAAAGAGGGATGCCAAGTCTCCCCCCCCCCCCACTTATATTTAGCCCTGTTCGGTGGGAGTTTTCCCAGCAAACATAAATAAAAATAATCAGAAAATGTTTTTCTATTGGGAAAGCAAAGTAAAACTGAAACAAAAATATGGATATTTAGAGATTATACATTTTTTTTCCTTTATTTAATACTAAATTTTGATACATTTCATGGCAAACTATATTTTAAATGTTTTAAGCGAGAATTTACTTCCGCTGGGTATCCCCAGGGGGCGCGAAATGAGTGTGTTGTCAAGTTTGATTTTTAACGTGACGAAACATAGTTGATATGCACATGGATCCACGGCTTGATGCCCTATCTAAGGAAAAACAACTCCTAGGTGTTTCCTTTTTCGTCAAAGATACCAACAGTCCAGGCAATACCCGATACCACAACAGTACTATGAATTAAGTAAGATATTATCACTCAAACTGAGATTGTTTGCGTTCTACATTACAGCATATGAACCTACCTACTAGGCATTTTTGATTAAGTATTATAAATTTTTAATTAATACCCCCCTCAAGCAGCTGCTTGCCACAGAGATCTGACAGGAGCCTGTCAGTTTATATGCCATAGTAGAAGGTCTGAGAGGATGGCAGGACCTCAGCAGAAAAACGACACATACATCCATGCCTTACCCGGGGTTCGAACCCAGGTCCCTTAGGTCAGTAGCCAAGCGCGCTAACCACTCGGCCACGGGACGGCTAAGTATTATACACGTGTAAATTATTACACGAGAAATTTATAACTATTTAAGGAAAACAATTCTGCCCTCCCATCAACCGGTATAATCATCGTTATAGGGATCTTTTTTTAATGGCAACAATAATCATACAAATAATTATATACCTATATGTCAGAACTTAACTACATAATAATATTTTTTTATATTACTTGATCTTAACTATGTCATGTTTTAATTTCTGAATGTGTATAAGGTTTTTACACAGTCATGAATTTTTATTTTAAAAAAAATCCAATATTAATCAGCTATAATGTTGAGATATAAATTTCATCTTTTGGCTTTCTGGAGGCTTTACTCTAATATGAGAAGTAACCTCCCCCCCACCAACCCCTACCCCCCTTAATTTAGCAGAAATAGACGTGAAGTTGAGTCTTTTGCTTTTCTTCTAAAGATGCATGAAAGAAATTGAGATTGCAGCGAAAAAAGCTGAGTTAAAGCAGAAAAGAAATTCACCGACTCATTCGGAATCTCAGCCAGAAATGAAAGTGAAATTGAGCACAGGAGAAAACTTTTTCCCTCCCAGAATGCACCTGAACAGTGAACAAGTGGAAAGAACCAATGACAAAGTAAGAAAGAGATTTGAAAGAAAGAAAAAAATGTTGATGTGTCCAGACGGGGAAAAACGACTGGCGATGTTTTAGGTGTCGTGATTGCACTCTTGATCACCCAACCGTGGAAAGAACAAGGGGAGGATGAGAGACCGTTGTTCTTTCGATCGCCCTCATCAGTAACCTCCCAAGTAAAAGACAAAAATATAGTGATGAGAAAATTTCAGCGACTTGCTTTCACTAGCCAGATTAAAGCCCGTTGAAATGGGCCAGGATTTTTTTCTCGTTTGATTGAACTTGCAGTCAATATTGAAGGATGTAAATTGGCTTTTTTTTTTAAAAATAAAACTTCATTCAAATGCTGCAATATTTTAAATCTAATATCACATTTTCATCAAGCAGAAATTCTGTAATCACAATGATTCGTCTTTTTACAAATGTCCACTTTTGTGAGTAGATTTTGTAATAAGTAATTTTTCACAAAACAATGCACGTACTAGTAGGATATGCATTAGAGACCGAAACTAGAGACAATTTGGAAAATATACGATTTTATTTTCAAGATATTTATGAATACGATTGGCATATAAACATTTTTATCATGTGAAGCTTAGCTTATTCTGTTAATGCAAAAAGCAAAGAAGCGAAATTCACTCAAAATAAAACAAAAGTCGCCCATTAAATTAGGATTCAAAGCCGCCAAATGTCTGGACAGTTTTAAAAAATGTGTCATTGTTTTTCTAATTCGCTGCGTTTATGAATATGATACACAATTGCACCAATATATAAAAAATGATTCAATCGAAAAAGACCTTTATGATGAATATTATGAAATAAGTTTTGTTTCAATCGAACAGAAAATATGGAAAAAAATGTGGTTGCGGCTTTTTGTTTTTTTCTATTTGATTGTTTTAGACTTATTCTTATATTCGGTCTGTAACTTGAATACTAATCATTCGATTTGTAAGCAGTTTTCGGTTTGAAATTCAAAGCAAACATTTTTTTTCTCACACATTTCTTTCTATTATCCTAGGTATAAGGTTTATCGCAGCATTATTAATAATTCATAGTAATGACAGCTATTAGCTCATAGAGGCTTCCTAGCAGCCAAAACAAAAAAGCTTTTATCACCTATTGATATCACTGTGTATGTTTCGAGTTGTTTAACACAAGCCGTCCTTATTGGACGATGAAAGGAAAAACAGTTTCAAAGAAAATGTTTTTTTTTTTAAGAAATTCGAAACTGAAAACTACTTACAAATCATATAATTTGTTCGAAAGATACAAAACTGAATATAAGTCCAAATTATCTGACTATAAAAAAAATTAAAAGACGTAATCACATTTTTTTTTCCATATAATTCAAGATCTATTCCTGATATTGGGACCTGTAAACAGATTTGAATACAGAATTAAATTTCAATTACAGAAGTTTTTACGCCCGGATGTAGATCTTTTTTTAATTTAGGGGAATGATCGGATTGAGCCGAAGCGTCATCCGGTAAGTAATTTTTTCGTTCCTTTTAGTGACCTTTCAAAAGTTTTCTTTCTAAAATGAATTATACGTTTGCTACTTTTTCGCCTCCTTTCTTATTATTAACGTTCTGAAGGCGGAAGTGTGTGTGTGTGTGTTTTTTGGGGGGGAGGGAGGATATTAAAACATTTTTTTTACAATTCACAAAACTCTTAAGCAAAAATAGTTGATATGTAAAAGTGTCGTCAGATTTTTGCAAGTAGTTGTATACAGTGCGTTGCCAGGAAACTTCAAATGGGAGAGGTGACATGTTCCACTATAATGAAGGCAGTTTCCGTCTGCTTAAAGTCTCTGATTGACAAGAGGTTACTTAGGAAACATAACTGTTGAAGCCCTCAAGGATGGGGGGACAGTTGCAGTAAATTGAATAGCAGCACTCGATGTTCCGCTATACAGAGGGGCGGGGGTGGCTCAGTCGGTAGCGCGCCAGGCTCGTAATCTGTAGTTCCCAGGTTCGAGTCCCAGCTGGGTCAGCGTTGAGATTTATCTCCGCAAAATTCCCCGCCCTGCCCACGGTCAGTAGGGGACACCGATGGGCTTGGAAAGGCCGCCGTCCGTCGGATGGGACGTTAAGCCGTGGCACCGTGTGTGGGAGAGCCATACCCTGTGCACGTTAAAGAACACGCTGGATGGCCTTGACGGGAGGCTACCATCTGTCTCCCAACAGCTATTCCAGTGGGTCCCCTCCCCCAACCTTCTCTGAGCCTTCGGGGTCCATGTGACCTGGCCATTTAGCCCATGGTGTGCAAAAAAGTGCCGCTCAGGGGTAAAACAACCCAACCCACAACGCTATACAGAGACAGCACTACAACACATGGGTGATGCCATGTTTTTTCCTATCTGTATCCAGAGAATCCTTCTGACGATTAAATGTAATCAGCGTAGCGGAGAAAGGACCTGTGATGACGAGCAAGACCGTACTGATAAATCAGGATAAGTCTCGGTGTTAAATCATCGAGATGAGTGGGAGGTCTTTTCGAATTTTGAGCGGTGCCTAAACATAATAGCCAAACAATCAATGAAATTTCAATCTAATAAAATTTGCCAACCATACTTACAATCAGAACATTGGTGATAAATTTTGAATTTAGAATGCCAATCTTGAAAGAGATACTTTCATAAATGAGTTACTTTAAATGGAAGAAGAGAGAGATCAGAAGAGTAGAGAAAGAGAAAGAGCGGCCGGCCGAAGTCCAGCGTGGATCAGAGCAACACTCTGATCCGGCAGGGACCTGGTCGGCCTTTGGAAAAAGGGAATGGCCCTCAGGTGAGCTAGCCAGGTCAAGGCAACACCCGTACGAGGCTGGCCACCTAAGGGCCAGAGGGAAAAAAAAACAACCCTGATGAAGGACGGCAGTGATGGAGGCTTTCACACCCACCCCTGCTCCCCACCATGGCCGAAGAGCGGACCGGCCGGAAGCAAAACCTAGAGGATCAAGGCTACCCTCGACCCCCTAGGGAAGCACATGACACGGCTAGTAAAAGACAAGATCAGAATGAGAGAGAGAAAATGGATGGGAAGGGGTAAAGGAGAAGGGTCTCAGCCCCAAAGGAGAGAGGAAGGCGTGGAGAGGGAAGAATAATGATAAAAAAAAATAATTAAAATGAAAATAGAAAAATAAAGAAGAACAAATCAAAGTTAATTATGATGGATCCCTGTCATACTACCATTATTTTCATTATTTGAATATGTGTCAGTTATGGAAGTTGAGGTTCAGTAGAAGTGGAAGTGGAAGGGGGGGGGGGGCGCTGAGCAAGAGAAGTAAGACTTATACAGTATGTGGAGTGGGGGGGGGGGTTGAGCAAGAGTGCTGTGTGCCCATGGAAGAGAGGGGAGGGAAGGGTAAAGTGGGGGAGAGACTCCCTTCATGCCAATAGTAGGACGGCCTGGTAAATTAATAAAGAACATTATTAGTTGTAAGGACATGGAGTGAATGTGAATCAGAAGGAATAAATAAGATAAACCCGCAAGTATACAATATAAAATCAATGCCATGGACACCCTAATATTAATCTACACTGGATATAGGGATATAGTGGTATTGAGAATCAGAGAGATTAAATGGAATAAGCCTGCAATTTATAATATCAATGTCATGGACATTCCAGTTTTAATTAACACTAGTTGCAGGGACTTATCGTTATTGCGAAATTGAAAGATTAAATAAATTAAGCCTACAGAAATAAATATAGTTTCTACGCCATGGACATTCTAATATCGATTAACATATAAACCAACAATAAATATAAATAAATAAATAAATACCCCCTCAAGCAGCTGCTTGCCACAGAGGTCTGACAGGAGCCTGTCAGTTTATATGCCATAGTAGAAGATCTGTGAGGATGGCAGGACCTCAGCAGAAAAACGACACACACATCCATGCCTTAACCCGGGGCTCGAACCCGGTCCCTTAGATCAATAGCCAAGCGTGCTAACCACTCGGCCACGGGAACATTTCAATATCATTTGATACTTGTTGTGGAACATGGTGTGGAACATGTTTGAGAAGCATAAGAGGTAAAATAAACCTACAATTAAATAATATTGTATTATTGTCATGGACATTTCAATAACAATTAAAATTAATTGATGAACATAGTGTGATTGAGAGTGAGAAGATAGGGTGTAAAATAAACCAACATGTAAATAGTGTAATATTGGTGCCATGGAATTATTATATATGAGAAAGATAATAAATAAAATAAACCAAGAAATACAAAGAAAGAATAAATTTACTGCCATGGGCCTTTCAATATCTATTTATGTTAGTTGTAGGAACATAGCATTATTATAAGTGAGGAAAATAAGGATTGAAATAAACCTAGAAATAAATTATAGAAAGTTAATGCTATGGACATTTAAATATTAATTAGTATTAGTTGTGGTAGGACAATTAGTAAAGCATTAAGTGCAAGTACTATTTTGCTGAATAAGATTAAAAAGAAGCTTGTGCATTAAGTTAATTTCTCTCTTGAAAGCATATATGTAAATTGAAAATAATATTATCCTATCTGGACAATATGAATTATCACTGCATTAAAATTAAAATGGAATATGAAAGACTAAGAGCTATAATATTTATATATATATATATATAATGAGGGACATATGATATTACACTTGATTATATAGATATTGCGCTCAGTCGGAGATTTATATATTATTTTCTAAAATAAGGAGAGAGTTTTTATATTGTCACATCATTAGTAGATTATAAGACATGTAATTTGATTTTATTAGGCATTTGTAAGAATAAAAGTAATTTAAAAGAAATTTATGCATTATGTTAATTCATAATTTGGAAGCATATATGTAAAATGGAAACAATTTAATCCTATCAAAACAATATGAATTATCACTGCATTAATAATAATATAGAAATAGGAAGAAACCATGAACTATAGCATTTACATATATATATATTGAGAGATATATGACATTACACTTAGTTATAGAGATAATACACCTAGTCTGAAATCTTTATATTATTTTCTATATGAAAGGAGAGAAAGAGAGAGAAAAAAAATAAAAAATAAAAATTTCCTCTTTTTTCTAATATTTTCACATTTTTGAAGGATGCAAGACATGTGATATGATTATTGTTATACATTAGTGAGAGAGAAAAAAAAAAGGTTTGCATTGTGGTAAAGTGTATAAAGGGTAATGTCTTATATAACGTATACTGCCTAGTAATCCGAATTAATTTCTTTATCGTTATTTCTTTTGAGTTTCATGTTTTTGCTGTGTTGTATATAAGGGTACTTTGGGACCTAAATCTCGATTGTGTATATTCCTTGAGTTAATTATTGAGTGGCGTAATTCGTTGTCTTATGTGGAATTTATATCCTGAATGGAGACCAAGGTATATTAGGGTGGGGGGGAAAGCCAAGGGGAAAGATAGGATCGGATGGGGGAGAGATGTGGATGTTAGTAGTTAATGTAAGAATATTTGATATTGTGTTGGGAGAACTTAAAATTCTAAAGCGAGAAGTAGAATATATGGGGGGGGGGGGAACTCTAATGGTAGCCGAGTTGAAAATAATTGTTTTAGGTTCAGTTAGAATTAAAGTTATTTGATTTGTGTGTACTAAAAGTTTAGAGTAAGTAGGGAGAGGGACATTTAGCTGAGGTCCAGTACAGATCGAAATTTCAGTAGAGAGAATCAACCTTGGTGAAGAACAGCAGTGGTGAGGTCTTTAACCCCCACCCTCCTACGTTGGCTGAATAGTATGCCGGCCGGAAGCTAATCAGGGAGGGTCAAGGCTTCCCTCAACCCTCTATGGAAGCTAATCAGGGAGGGTCAAGTCTTCCCTCAACCATCTATGGAAGCTAATCAGGGAGGGTCAAGACTTCCCTCAACCCTCTATGGAAGCTAATCAGGGAGGGTCAAGGCTTCCCTCAACCATCTATGGAAGCTAATCAGGGAGGGTCAAGGCTTCCCTCAACCCTCTATGGAAGCTAATCAGGGAGGGTCAAGGCTTCCCTCAACCCTCTATGGAAGCTAATCAGGGAGGGTCAAGGCTTCCCTCAACCCTCTATGGAAGCTAATCAGGGAGGGTCAAGACTTCCCTCAACCCTCTATGGAAGCTAATCAGGGAGGTTCAAGGCTTCCTTCAACTCTCTATGGAAACTAATCAGGGAGGGTCAATATTCCCTCAACCCTCTATGGAAGCACATGACACAGCGAAAAGAGGCAAGATCAGAGAGAAGAACAAGATTGTTAAAGATAGAGGAGATATGTGTATAAATGAGAAATAATTAAGGTTAATAAAGAAAGAATAAATAAATAAATAAATATACTATTTATTTCCTCCCTCTTTTCGAATATATAATTTAAAATAGATTCTAACAGTTATTTTGGGCCACTGTTTGTTGACTTTCATGAAGGTTAAACTGTGGTATGTATTGTGGACATTGAAGAGCAGTTGTGTATGTATCAAGGATGGAGGAGGATGAATTTCCCTCACTAAGGGTTGATGTTTGCTCCCATAGAGACCAGAAGACAGGGTTACCAAATTTTCGAACAACTTCTCATGCCATTCTTTATCCTGTCACTGACTGCACTCAAAAAATTATTTCAGAATGGACACAAGAGTCCTAGTTATCGCTGCGCAAATGTTTCTACGAAATTTTTCAATATCGGAAACACTGAACTGGATTATGACTAGGAAAACTGATTAAAAGGAAGCTAATTCTTCATAAATTAGTGCAGTTATATATTTTTAAATTCCAAAGAGTAAAAAAAGATGTCTAATTATGACTGAGATAAATGAAATTCATCTTGAGAATTATTACAAACATATAAAAATTATCGCAATCACGGCGGGAATCCTCAACTCTCTAGATTAGGGGTTATCAACGTGAGGTACGCAGTGAGAGCTCAGAAGTCGCTAGATTGAGAGTCGCTAAGTTGAGATTATTATACTATAACTATAGTTTTATTTATCTATAAAAGGGGTACGCCAGTTACATACACATTTCCAGGGGGTATGTGAAGCATAAAAGGTTGAGAGCCACTGCTCTAGATACATGCAAGAGAGCTCTACAGTTGAACCACGAGGCAGACGCTAAAATCTTCCAGAATAAGAGCTATAAATAATAATAAGTCCAACAAAGAAATCTTCCATAAAAATTTCTTTTTTATAGTACAAAAATTTTTTAGAAGATGAGAAGAATTAATATGAGAGAATATGAGAAGAATTAATATAAGAAATGAAAAATGTTTGAGAACATCTAAAAACCTATTAAATGACTGACTATCTGTTAACAACTGGAGAAATCATTAAAATAATTATGTTAAACAAAACTCATTTTTCAATATCACTGAAGATTGAACTCAATTAAAGAGGATACTGTCAGCATTTTGTTTATTTTTATTATTGTTATTAACATTTTAATTTAATTTAAAAGAATACATAATGAATTTTGCATTGTAACCTGGGTGAGTTTGTATATAGATTCTTGTTTATGCTTATTAAAGAATATATTTTTTTTTTGTTCCTTAGTTTTTTATCCTCTTCTAGGATATGAGTGCATTAATGAAAGGTTTCTTACAGCAAAATTTCAGACAAGCGTTAAAGACTTGAATGTTATCTGCTGTTATGCCCCCACTGAGGATGCCGATATGGATGACAAGGATAGGTTTTATGGACAACTTCAGGATATTTTGAATCCTGTCAAGAAAGGAGATATTACCCTTGTTCTTGGTGACTTCAATGCCAAAGTTGGTACTGACTCTGACCTTTGGAGAGGGGTGATTGGCCCTTTTGGTATTGGTAGCTGCAATGGCAATGGGCAACGTCTCCTACAGGTAAGTAAACTCAATGGATTCAGAATAACTAACACTTATTACAAACGCCGCGACATACATAAGTACACATGGGTTTCACCTGATGGGCTGCATAAGAATATGATTGAGTACATATTAATTAACAGCAAATGGGCTAGTTCTGTTAGAAATACCAGGTCATATAGGGGAGCTGAAATTGTATCTGATCATTACCTTGTTAAAAGTGTCTTGCAACTTAAACTTAAGTGTTGTGCTAGGGTTAAAAAATTTACTTTTAATACTAAAGCTCTGAAAGACCCAGTTATAGCCAAAGCTTACCGTGATAGGTTACTTAGTCATTACGACAGTCATGGTTTGCTTACTACTGAAGTTGAGGAAGAATGGGATCATTTTAAACAGGCTTTTTCGGAAACAAACAGAACTCTTTTAGGGAAAAAGGAACAGAGGAGACAGAATTATTTGAGTGATAAGGCACTTGAGCTTATTTCAGAAAGAAAGAACTGCAGGAATGTCCTTAATCAATACCCTACTAGTCCTAATAGAAAGCATTACAGAGAGCTTAATAAACGTATAAAGGATCAGTTAGCTGCTGATAAGAATCTTTGGCTTGATAGCTTGGCTGACAAAGCCGAGGAAGCAGTTAGACAGTACAACAGCAGAGAGCTGTACCAGATAGTTAATGTTTTGTGTGGTAGAAAACGGACAGGTATAAGGGATTGAAGGATAAACAAGGTAAGGTTATAGAAGGTGAGGATTCTGTCATGGCTAGGTGGGCTGAGCATTTCAGTGATGTTCTAAACAATGTGGTTAGTTCTATTCCCATTGTTTGCAATGATGATAGATGCATTGGTGGCTTTAATGTTGGCCCTATAACACAATCTGAAGTTATTTCGGCTGTTTCTAAACATAAACTTCATAAATCCCCAGAGGTAGATGAAATTACTACGAAAATGCTTAGAGCTGGGAATGTTTCGGTTACCACTTGGATGACAGAAATTTTGAATATCTTTTATGATAAAGACATGGTTCCTAAGGATTTTACCAGAGCTATTATTATCCCTATTTTCAAAAAAGGTGATAGCAGTTCTTGTGATAACTATAGGGGTATCAGCCTACTCTCTGTTCCAGGGAAAGTTCTTTGCATGATTGTGCTTAATAGAATTAAGAATCTGATTGACAGTCAATTGCGTGATGAGCAATGTGGATTCAGAAGTGGTAGGGGATGTGTGGATCAGATATTTTCACTTAGGCAGATTCTTGAGAAATGTTTAGAGTTTCAGAAACCTTTGGTTGCTAGTTTTGTTGATTTCAAAAAGGCTTCCGATTCTGTTGATCGTCATAATTTGTGGTTGATTGTGAAATCATATGGTATACCTGACAAGTCAGTTAACATAATGAAAGCTATTTATAATAACACTGAGTCGTGTGTGATAGTTGGTAAGGCTTGTAGCAATTTGTTTAGCATTACTTCTGGTGTTCGACAAGGGTGCATTTTGTCTCCTTTTCTCTTTAGCTTGGTTATTGATTATGTTATGCGAAATTCACTTCAAGGGAAAGATTTTGGCCTTAAATGGACTGGAGATACGAAAATTTCTGATTTAGATTATGCTGATGATTTAGCCCTTTTGGCAAATGATGTTGATGAGATGAATTCTTGCATTCGAGCTGTTGATGAGACTGGTAGTAGAGTAGGTTTGATTATAAACAGAGAGAAAACTAAAGTGATGAAAATTGGTCAGGCAGGTTGTGATTCAGTTAATCTGAATGGTTGCAGTGTTGAGCAGGTGCAACAGTTTAAATATCTTGGGAGCTATGTAACAGATAACGGTGATGTGCGGCATGAGATTAACAGACGAATAGGGATTGCTGCCGGGACTTTTAAGAATCTATGGAGAGTGTGGAGAAATATGCGTTTACACCTAAAGACTAAAATTAGACTGTATAATAGTTTGGTTCTTTCTGGGGTTAGTTATGGTAGTGAAACTTGGACGCTGTGTAAACAAGATAACAAGAAACTAGATGCTTTTGATTCCAGATGTTTACGCAGTATCTTCGGCATTAGGTGGTTCAACTTTGCAACTAATGATGAGGTTAGGCAGAGGAGTCTGCAACCTCCTTTGAGCAGATATTGTGCAGAGAGAGACTCCGTTGGTTTGGCCATGTTGCCCATATGAATAATTATAGATTGGCGAATGGGGTTATGAACAGTGTGCCTAAAGGCCTCAGAAAGAAGAGGAGACCTAGGATGCGGTGGGCAGACAATGTCAAACAGGACCTTGTTAGAATTGGTGTGCAGTGGCCAGATGCAGCAGATGTAGCTCAGGACAGACTTGCTTGGAGAACTAAATTGCACGGTCTAGTTGGACCTCCGTTGCCCATGGCTGCTTGAGGATGATGATGGTGAGTACTTTATCGCTTAAAATAGTTTTTTCCCCAATTCCGTGGAACTCCTGCCAACCTCGTCGATAATTTCCTTCACGAATCATCGTCTTCAGTAGACGTCATTAACAGTGACTCCAGCATTTCTCGGGTCATTGTGAAGCATAGTCCATTTTTTTTACAATTTTAATTTTGAAAGTATTTTTCCAGTTCCTTGCGTGTTAATAAAGTATTTTCATGCGCTATATAATTTGTGTATCAGGCAGAATGAAAGTTATATTTATATAACTTTCATTCTGCCGCATACACGAATTATATATTGAACTTATTAACACTGCCTTGCACGCAAGGAAACTGTGAAAGAATATTTTTACAACTTAAATATCAAAAAAGTGGACTGCATTCCACGCTGACCCGAGAAATGTTGGCATCACTGTTAATGATGTCTATTGAAGACGATATAATATACCTTCCGTGAAGGAAATTATTGGAGAGGTTGGCAGGAGTTCCACGGAATTGGAGGAAAAAACTACTTTAAGCGGTATGAACTACCAACAGAAATAGCATTTAAATCTTGCAAAAAAAAAACAGTTTTTTTTATATTGTAGTGCCAGTCCGTCCTTGAATAAAATTAACCAGTAGGCAAAAATTAAGCATTTTTTTATGGTCAGGATTTGTGAGGTAATAATAAAGAAAACTTGAATATTATTCCGCCTTATCCTATATAGACATTTTACTTTGAAGCAATGATGTGTCCATAAAAATGTTTGTTTTCCGAAAAATTTTCCCATTTTATCCGTTGAATATTTTCTCTAAGATTGTCAATCCAGCTCGAAGATCAGCAACCAATTGGATGGAGAAAATCTGAGGAGATTGTTTCTAGGTATCAGCAGTACTTTGCCTTCCGCGCAGAGGCGAGAAGGGGATAGAATGAAGTTACTTTCGAGTTGTGTCTCGATTGTCGAAGGACAGGTCCGATCCCATGTGACAAAACAGGAAAAACCCACAAAGCAGTTGTGACACTACCATTCCTAAAGAAACCCTTCGAAAGACATCGGTTATACAACAGCCAAAAGCGGTTGTTTATTCTGAGGAGAATCTGGCAGTAGGAACACAGCAGCATTCATTTATTCAGTGACAGGAGTCAGCGAAAGAGAGAATGATTTCGTAGTCACACGGAAAGTGACAGGGATTTATCACGAGACCGTAACCAGAACGGGGGTAAGCTCACACCCCCCCCTCCCCTGGCAAGCCCATGAGTCCCTCCAACAGGGGAGGGGGTGGCTTAGTCGGTAGCGCGCCAGGCTCGTAATCTGTAATTCCCAGGTTCGAGCCCCAGCTGGGTCAGCGTTAAGATTTATCTCCGCAAAATTCCACGCCCTGCCCACGGTCAGTAGGGGACACCGATGGGCTTGGAAAGACCGCCGTCCGTCGGATGGGACGTTAAGCCGTGGCCCCGTGTGCGGGAGAGAGCCATCCCTGTGCACGTTAAAGAACACGCTGGATGGCCTTGACGGGAGGCTACCATCTGTCTCCCAACAGCTGTTCCAGTGGGTCCCCTCACCCAACCTTCTCTGAGACTTCGGGGTACATTGTGACCTGGCCATTTAGCCCATGGTGTGCAAAAAAGTGCAGCTCAGAGGTAAAACAACCCAACCCTCCAACAAGTTTTAGTCTGTTTCAACTTTTGTAGCTTTAATTTTTGCTACTTTACAATAGATTCAAGGATTCCTTTGCATTTGGAATGCCAGCGCAACGATGTCTGACTGCTCCCAATTTGTCCTATTCGCATTTCCACTTCTCAATTCATAAACATTCTTTGGTCATTGGTCAGCGCCCCCTGCCTTATAAATGCTAAAGCCTCTTCCTCTTTCAGCTGGTTATGAGTCCGATTTATCAGTAGAGAAATCGCCGCCTTGGTGCCTCAGTGGTATCCTGTTGGTTCACAATGGCACTGCAACTGCGTGGTCCGGGTTCAAGTCCCGGGATTCTGTGGTTGTCTATTTGTATCCTGTCAGCTCTAAGAGGCTGTAGTCAATAGTGGCTTCTGCCTTAATTCTACGTTGTATGTGAAAGCCTGTACAAACTAGGAGTAATTCCAGGACCCTTCTCCGTCCTAGGTGTTGCAAATTAAAAAAATAAAGCTCTCTAGTATTCCCAGTGGACAATTCTTCAACACATCTGCAGCGTGATTGTAAACAAGATTTTGGAGTAGGCTCCTGTCAGACCTCTGTGGCAAGCAGCTGCTTGAGGGGGTATTTATTTATTTTATTTATTGTGAGCACATGTGCAGATGACCTCGATGTCCCTTTCCTCATAATATATATATATATATGTCATATATATATCATATAAATCTATACTCTGGCATAGTTGGGACTCGAACCTAGGAACTGCAGATTACGAGCCTGGTGAGCTACCGCCTGAGAGAACCGGCGCCCTGCGAAAAAAAAGCTGTTGTCATAGAGGGATCATTATATTGTTGCCACCGTCACATCCGCTATAAGAATAATTTTACATTTTATCAGCTGCTCTAATTAACTTTACTATAGAATATTTAATTCCGTTTCACCAAGTTGAGATCTAATGTAAACAAACCGTACGACTCAAACAAGTCTTTCCTAGTATCAATGAGCACAGAGGTAGCTGCTATTAGTTACATTTGAGGCTTCATTTTTAAGCACATGTCAAACGTAAAACACAGTACGCCTCCTCAGTGGCTCAGTGGTATCGGGTTGGCTGATGCTGCGATTGCTGATATCCGGGTTCAAGTCCTGCCTATGTATGGCATGGTCTTTTGTTCTGTCATATCTGTTGTGATTGTCCCTCAATAAGAAAAAGTATTCACTTCTCAACATGTCAAAAATTTTTTATGTTCTCACATCGGGACATAAACTGGAATATTAGCTACAAGTCCCAGCATCCAAATTGAAAAAAAAAAAGTTCCAGAGATATTACGACCTCGTGTCTCTAGAGGTAAATTCACTTCATGGAACATTTTAGGGGTAAACTCCCCTCATAGAGTTTGAAACTCCTAGAAGAACAGTAGCTCCCCACTATGGAGGAGAAAGGGTCGAGCCACAGGGGCTGACCTTGACCCTGAAGGGTCCGTACACCAACAGACAGACAGAAAGCAGGACGTTGCAATTGTTCAGTGTTCAATTTGTGCAAATGTTAATGAAGAAATATGAACTAGTAAAATGATATCGATGGAACCACTTGAACAAATTTAACTTTAAAATGAAAATCGAATTTCACTCCGTGATTGGCTGGAAATCACTATCGCCTAATACATTGCCTACGATATGTCACTATTCCTACTAAATCAATTGGTATGTTTTCAAAATCTTATTCACTTATTACATCGACTGCTACATTTCAGAAACCGTGTGCCCCGAATTTATCCAAGTTACTGTTAATATAAGTTACTATTTATCCAAGTTACTGTTAAGAAGAAACCTAGTTTCATTTTGGCACTAAATATTTCTTTTACTTCCACGATATGCTTCAATTTGCTGTAAATAATTTCGTTTCCATATTTTTACATCGTTTCGTTCAGTTAAAGCAGCTTGGCGTTTGCGAGTGGGAAATCTAAGGCCGTACCTACTGGTAAGGAACGAAAAAAAGGGGGAAACAGCAACTTAAAATCACTAATACAATATTGAACTGCCATATGAATCCAGTACAGCCTGTACACTGTGACATAGAGTCTACTAGTGTCTGAAAGTCAACAGAAGGGATAGAACACCATTAATTTAAACCGAGTTTCACCATGAGTGGAACTTGAAACTACATTTCTTGAATACATGCCAGGTGTTCTAACCATTGTCATGTCAGTGAAAAGTTCAATACCCAGCAAATTGTTACTATAAATCTTCCCAGATTTGTTACTTGCTACACCATCTATGATAACGATTGGGCAACCTTTCAATATATCCACACATGATGCTGAATAATTTGTCATAGAAGCTATAAAATTTGGGAAGATATATATTCACAATTTTCTAGAAATTGAACTAGCTGCCGATAGTTTAGTGGTTAGAATATCTGGCATGTATTCAGAAAATATGGGTTTGAGTCCCACTCATGGTGAAATTTAGTTTTTTTTAGCAAAAAACATTTCTTGAATTCTACAGGTAATGGGCCAAAAATGAAAGAAGCAATGTAAAATAACTAATACAATGTTGAACTGCCATACGAGTCCAGTACAGCCTGTATACACACTGTAGCACAGAGTCTACCAGTGTCTGAAAGTCATCAGAAGGGATAACCATATTGTTTTCCTATCCTTAGTTGTTGTCGAAGAAAAAGGCAGATCGTATATATATTCATCCACAAGAAATGTTATCAATTCCTGCTTGTTTGATAGAGGTGGGAAACATTGCCTGAGACGCCATTCCAGAAGTTGCCATAGATTTTCCAGCGGGTTGATATCTGATAACTGCAGTGCCCATGGTATGTGAAAAAGTTCAGTCTCATGCTCCTCAAACCACTGGGTTACCACATGTTTTCTGTTAATGGGAGCATTATCCTAAAAGATAGCCCTCTCTTCATGAAAGAAATATCATTGGATGAAGATGATCACTCAGGATTGTCAAATAGCAATTGGCATTAATCGTCTTCTAATGGAATGAGTGCATCCTGTGCATGCCACAAAAAGCACCCCACACCTTTACAGAACTGCCAGAACACTTACCAGTAGGGAACAAGCTATCAGAGTTGTAAGCTTCCATCAATTGGCACCACACCTGCACTCATTCATTTGTCAGAAACAAGGTGTAGGATGATTTGAGATCATATCACATTCTTCCACTGCTTCTGCTCTTTGCATCACTGGGCTTGATGATGTGTGTTGACAAGTGCTACGAGTGGCTTGTGAAGTGAAACTTGACTAATCCATTCACAACTCATCAACTGTACCGCCGGTTTCGCTTGCACATTGCACTAATGCTTGAACATTCCGATTCTGGAGTATGCGCTTTTGCTTACTGTTGCGTTTCACAAATGATGTCTTCCCTTTAGATTCCCATGTAGACATACCCTTGGAAACTGTTCTTCGTGAAATTCTGCGAGTTCAGTTGTCTTATTGACCGAAGCTCCTATGAAACGCGCTCCAACAATCATGCTCCTTGCGAAATCGCTATGGTCTTCTCGAAGACATGGTACTAATAATGACAAGAACTCACGCCGTATTTGCCTTTACAGACGGCACGCTAACCATGCTGAGATATTTGCATGTTTCACGTTTTGTCAGTGACACGTAGCCTACTCGGCCACGGGACGGCTGTTTCTGTCCAATACCTGTATACAATGTGAGATTGAAAGTAGGTAAATCAAGTTGGATTAGGTTGTTTTTCTTCTGAGCTGGCACTTTTCTGAATATAATGGACTAAATGGCCAGGTTGGGTTGTTTTACCTCTGAGCGGCACTTTTTTGCACACCATGGGCTAAATGGCCAGGTCACATGGACCCCGAAGGCTCCGAGAAGGTTGGGGGAGGGGACCCACTGGAACAGCTGTTGGGAGACAGATGGTAGCCTCCCGTCAAGGCCATCCAGCGTGTTCTTTAACGTGCACAGGGTATGGCTCTCCCACACACGGGGCCACGGCTTAACGTCCCATCCGACGGACGGCGGCCTTTCCAAGCCCATCGGTGTCCCCTACTGACCGTGGGCAGGGCGGGGAATTTTGCGGAGATAAATCTCAACGCTGACCCAGCTGGGACTCGAACCTGGGAACAAATGGCCAGGTCTCAAGGACCCGAGGCTCAGAGGAGGTTGGGGGGAGGGGATGCACTGGAGCTGTTACGAGGCAGATGATAGCCTCCGTCAAGGCCATCTATGGAGTTCTTTAACATGCACATGGTATGATTCTCCCACACAGGTAAATCGAGATACGAGTTTATATATATTAATAATAAATTAAAAGAATAATAAATACCCCCTCAAGCAGCTGCTTGCCACAGAGGTCTAATAAGAGATATCAGTTTATACGCCATAGTAGGTTTGTGGATGGCGGGACCTCAGCAGAAAAAACGACACGAACATCCATGCCTTATCCGGGGCTAGAAACTTTGTTTAAATTTAACAGTTTATTTCTCATTAAGAATTCTAGAACCCTTTTCCTGATAGCTGCCAAGGTCAATTGAACACATTTTTGTAACCGTTTGCCGTCCCATGGCCGAGTGGTTAGCGCGCTTGGCTACTGATCTAAGGGACCTGGGTTCGAGCCCCGGGTAAGGCATGGATGTGTGTGTCGTTTTTCTGCTGAGGTCCTGCCATCCTCACAGACCCTCTACTATGGCATATAAACTGACAGGCTCCTGTCAGACCTCTGTGGCAAGCAGCTGCTTGAGGGGGTATTTATTTATTATTATTTTTTAATTACTTACCGTTGCTTACCTGGAGTACGGTTGTGGGTTGTTGGATTGTTTTACCTCTGAGCGACACTTTTTTACACATCATGGGTTAAACGCTAGGTCACAAGGACCGCGAAGACTCAGAGAAAGTTGGGGGAAAGGGACCCACTGGAAAAGCTGTTAGGAGACAGATGCTAGCCTCCCGTCAAGGCCATCCAGTGTGTTCTTTAACGTGCACAGGGTATGGCTCTCTCGCACATGGGGCCACGGCTTAACGTCCCATCCGACGGACGGAGGCCTTTTCAAGCCCATCGGTGTCCCTTACTGACCATGGGCAGGGCGGGGAGTTTTGCGGAGATAAGTCACAACGTTGACCCAGCTGGGACTCGAACCTGGAAAGTGCAGATTACGAGCCTGGCGCGCTACCGACTGAGCCCCTCTGGAGTACGGAATAGACGACTTGAATCAAAGCGTAAATATGGAACAATCGATTGAAACTTGATTTATAATGAGCTTGCCTGTGTCCTTTTGGCTGGTTTCTGCACACAACTGTAGCCATCGTGTCTGTCATCTTCGAGAGTTGATCGTTTTAGTTTCGTTTTGCTGTTGAAGTTCATAAATCTTCGGATTATTAGATTAAGTGCTAATAAAGTTGGAGTGCATCATTTACAACAAATGAAGTGCATTAAATCGATCTTTTCGTGGCCTTTGCTGAAACCAATATATCAGAGAAATCTGTACATTTTGTTTTGCACGGACTACATTTATTAGCAATGATGATGTCTTTAACCAATAGGCAAAGAGCTGTTTACATGCGGTCTCTTAGGTAAAACGGAGAAAGAATGGTATTAGAAAAATCACATTAATGAACTTATTGGAAAATGTTATGAAATGTTATGAATGTTATGTGTCCAAACCTCGATTTTGCTGGAGGGGTTATTTATTTTTTAATTTAGTCAAATGATCTTTATCTAGTAAAACGCTTTTGTTTTCAGACTTCAACGAACGTTTTACGCATTTCTCAACAGCAGAAAAAAAAAAAACATAAATATCCATACAAACGACTAAGTTTGTTTCCAATAAATCTTGACAATCATAAGCATAATATTTAACGGACATAGGGGATGCCCAGGCATCCCCTAATGTTTCATTAAATAAATAAATTTCTTTATTGCCCTTATGATCATGTGTGTCATATGTTTCTTCATTTTTATGTACCAGTTTT
>JAWZYU010001244.1:0-38000 GCA_038380435.1 Ryuthela nishihirai | reverse complement strand
AGCTGCTTGCCACAGATGTCTGACAGGACCCTGTCAGTTTATATGCCACAGTAGAAGGTCTGAGAGGATGGAAGGACCTCAGCAGAAAAACGACACGAACATGCATGCCTTACCCGGGGCTCGAACCCAGGTCCCTTAGATCACTAGCCAAGAGCGCTAACCACTCGGCCACGGGACGGCTAAAAATAAATACTCCCTCAAACAGCTGCTTGCCACAGATGTCTGACAGGACCCTGTCAGTTTATATGCCACAGTAGAAGGTCTGAGAGGATTTCTGCTGAGGTCTGACCTCAGCAGAAAAACGACACAAACATCCATGCCTTACCCGTGGCTCGAACCCAGATCCCTTAGATCAGTAGCCAAGCGCGCTAACCACTCGGCCAAATACTTTGATAAAATGGAATATTTTAAACTGCAGATCATTACTTCACACAGTTGAATGGAAAAGTTTGAACAATGGGAGACATTTAGAATTTGTTGAATGTTAAGAATGATAATAATACAGGAACTGCGAAAGTACTCTGCCTTACCAATATATTGGAAAATTTCTGTGTTATATCAACGGCAATCTAACTTTCAAGTTCTATAATTTCTAAAACATGCTTTAAATGGAAAATTGTGGCCGAAAATAAAGAGCATACTCAAAACTATTTAAATCTCGATTTTCAACAATATTAATTCAGTATTTAAAGAGTTATGGAAATTAAAATATTTCGCAACAGTAATTTTGCTTGAGGACATATTTTTATAATGATTTTAATAATACTTTTATAATATTTTTTTATAACATAATGTAAGAATTTACCTCATAAATTAATTAAAAATTAAATAAAAAGTATTGTTTCAAACAATTTAATAAAATAAATATACATTTTAGAAGCTCTCGTAATGCTTATTTTAATATTAGATAATTATGAATGATTTTTTATAAAACATAATAAAAATAAATATATCCTCAAACATGTCCTTGTCACAGAGGTCTGACAGGAGCCTATCAGTTTATATGCCATAGTAGGTCTGTGAAGATGGCAGGACCTCAGCAGACAGACAACACAAACATCCATGTCTTACCCGAGGCTCGAACCCAAGTCCCCTAGATTAGTACAGTCGGTCAAAAAAGTATCCGAACACTACGGTTGATTACAGAATTCAAAAAAAAATATCTGGCAACTTTTTTTTTTTGGAAAATAGTGATCTGACAACCTTCGTGTCACGTGATTACAGAATTCAGGAAAAATATCTGGAGCGTGTACAGCAACTGTACACGCTCCAGTTACCGTTCACAGCAAACTGGAGCGTGTGCAGTTACTGCACACGCTCCAGTTTGCTCTGAACGGTAACTGCACACGCTCAATATTTCCGTGAGTGAGCCCACACGATCCAATGTGCTGTGAACATTAACCGCAACCGCTCCAGTTTGCTGTGAACGGTAACTGCACACGCTCCATATTCATTGCATTATATATTCATACGTATTATATATATTAAAAAAGTATCCGAACACTATGGTTGATTACAGAATTCAGAAAAAATATCTGGCAACCTTCGTGTCACGTGACACGAAGGTTGCCAGATCACTATTTTCCAAAAAAAAAAGTTGCCAGATATTTTATTGAATTCTGTAATCAACCGTAGTGTTCGGATACTTTTTTGACCGACTGTACCCAAGCGCTTAACCACTCGGCCACGATAATTCAATATTCCAGATTTTGCAACGTTTTAAATATTGAATAAATATCGTTGAAAAAACGAGATTTAAACATCTTTGATTATGATCTTTAATTTACCTTCAGTCACATTTTCCCGTTAAATGCATATTTTAGAAATTATAGAACTTCGAAGTTAGATTCCCACTGATAAACCGCCTTGCCCACGGTCAGTAGGGGACACCGATGGGCTTCGAAAGGCCGCCGTCCGTCGGATGGGACGTTAAGCCGTGGCCCCGCGTGCGGGAGAGCCATACCCTGTGCACATTAAAGAACACGCTGGATGGCCTTGACGGGAGGCTACCATCTGTCTCCCAACAGCTATTCCAGTGGGTCCCCTCTCTCAACTTTCTCTAAGCCTTCAGGGTCCATGTGACCTGACCATTTAGCCCATGGTGTGCAAAAAAGTGCCGCTCAGAGGTAAAACAACCCAACCCACTGATAAAACAGGGGAATATTTAGGTAGTGCAGTATACTTTGTGGCGTATCATCGACACACATTTTCTGAGCCTTCGAGCAGAATTTTTTTTTTTTTTTTTGAAATACTAGTATACTGTTCGAAATAATTAGGAGAAAATGACTGTTTAGGTTTTAAACAAAATCACCTTCGAAGTTCTTTACGTTTGCAAATGACTCTTTTATCGTACAAGATGACCTGAATCCAATTTTCGATGACATTCGTTAGGTATTCGGAATTATGGAAGCTGATGAAACAATGAGATTTTTCAGTCATAAGAATTTTCCTCAAAAGTTGAACGAAACTTAAATAACAACTGTTGAATTGTTTCACCTCTGAGTTGGAGACTTTTGGGCACATAATGGGTTAAATGGCAAAGTCCCAAAGATATCTCAAGACCTAGTCATCTATGCTGGATAGCCTTGACTGGCGTTTCCGGGGGGCGGGGGTGGCTCAGTCGGTAGCGCGCCAGGCTCGTAATCTGTAGTTCCCAGGTTCGAGTCCCAGCTGGATCAGCGTTGAGATTTATCTCCGCAAAATTTCCCCGCCCTGCCCACGGTCAGTAGGGGACACCGATGGGCTTGAAAATGCCGCCGTCCGTCGGATGGGACGTTAAGCCGTGGCCCCGTGTGCGGGAGAGCCATACCCTGTGTACGTTAAAGAACACGCTGGATGGCCTTGACGGGAGGCTACCATCTGTCTCCCAACAGCTGTTCCAGTGGGTCCCCTCCCCTAACCTTCTCTGAGCCTTCGGGGTCCTTATGGCCTGGCCATTTAGCCCATGGTGTGCAAAAAAGTGCCGCTCAGAGGTAAAACAACCCAACTCAACCTGTGCAAGTTAAAGAACACACTGGATGGCCTTGTCGGGAGGTTACCATCTGTCTCTCAACAGCTGTTCCAGTGGGTCCCCTCCCCTAACCTTCTCTGAGCCTTCGGGGTCCTTGTGACCTGGCCATTTAGCCCATGGTGTGCAAAAAAGTGCCGCTCAGAGGTAAAACAACCCAACTCAACCTGTGCAAGTTAAAGAACACACTGGATGGCCTTGTCGGGAGGTTACCATCTGTCTCCCAACAGCTGTTCCAGTGGGTCCCCTCCCCTAACCTTCTCTGAGCCTTCGGGGTCCTTGTGACCTGGCCATTTAGCCCATGGTGTGCAAAAAAGTGCCGCTCAGAGGTAAAACAACCCAACTCAACCTGTGCAAGTTAAAGAACACACTGGATGGCCTTGTCGGGAGGTTACCATCTGTCTCCCAACAGCTGTTCCAGTGGGTCCCCTCCCCTAACCTTCTCTGAGCCTTCGGGGTCCTTGTGGCCTGGCCATTTAGCCCATGGTGTGCAAAAAAGTGCCGCTCAGAGGTAAAACAACCCAACTCAACCTGTGCAAGTTAAAGAACACACTGGATGGCCTTGACGAGAGGTTACCATCTGTCTCCCAACAGCTGTTCCAGTGGGTCCCCTCCCCTAACCTTCTCTGAGCCTTCGGGGTCCTTGTGGCCTGGCCATTTAGCCCATGGTGTGCAAAAAAGTGCCGCTCAGAGGTAAAACAACCCAACTCAACCTGTGCAAGTTAAAGAACACACTGGATGGCCTTGACGAGAGGCTACCATCTGTCTCCCAACAGCTGTTCCAGTGGGTCCCCTCCCCTAACCTTCTCTGAGCCTTCGGGGTCCTTATGGCCTGACCGTTTAGCCCATGGTGTGCAAAATAGTGCCGCTCAGAGGTAAAACAATCCAATCCAATCTGGCGTTTCCGGAAATCTGTCTCTTAACATCTGTTTAGAGGATCCCCTTCTTCCTCTACGCTGAGTCTTTTGGATCGTTGTCACCTGATAATTTACTCTATTATTTGCACAAAAATACAACTCAGAGGTAAAACAACATAACCTCCTCTCCCTATCCAATGCACTGGTGAGCATCTCTGTGTTCGATATAAATAAACACAAAAATACAACTCAGAGGTAAAACAACATAACCTCCTCTCCCTATCCAATGCACTGGTGAGCATCTCTGTGTTCGATATAAATAAACACCAAGTTTCCTCATGTAACGAAATCTGCAGTTCCCAACTTTGCGAGAGTTCAGTTCTATCTCTTTAACCTTCACCCTGACCTCGGTCAGAAAGGGGACACCGGCCGGCATCGAAAGGTCATCGTCCTTCGGTTTGGACATCAAAGCAGGATGTTAAGCCGAGATTCCTTGTGTGCGAGAGCCATCACCTTTGCACGTTAAAGAACACACTGAATGGCCTTGACGGCAGACTATTATCTGTCTCCTAACATTCCCCCGACACTCCCTGAGCCCTTGGGGTCTTTGCAATCTTGCCATTTAGCCTCCTTGTGTGCAAAACCTGTCGCTCAGGATTAAAACAATCCAACCCAATCCTCATGAAAGGAATTTGCATTTTATTCCCATCTCTTCTTTCATCATTCCCCAAACTCTCATCAAGAACAGCATCCAAAATAATCTCCATTTTGTAATCCTAAACATGGTAACAGAGAGAGAGAGATCTTCCTCTTTCTGGTCACACCACTCGTCCCTCTCCTCCTCCTCTCCTCCTCCTCTCCCTACTTACCCTCTTACCAATCACCACCAGAAACTAGCGAAACATTAAAGTGGATTCGGCGAATTAGAACTCTGAAGGAGAAAGAAGAAATACCAGCAACACATTGGCTAAAAGCGAACAGCTTAAAAGAAACGCTTTTAAACGCCTGGGCCATAAATAAATAGAGCGAGGACGAAACGAAAAAGGGGACAACGAGGAGGAAAGATGAGGGAGTGAAAAAAGAGGAGAGAGGGAATCCGAAAGAGATGATCCTTTCGGATTGTAGGTTGTCTAGAATAACGAGAAGGAGAGGGAGGAGCATTCCAGGCGAGGTTGGTGTCGCTGGGAGCTTGCACCTGTTGGCCACATGTCTCTCTATATTTCTCCCCCACGTGGGACCATGGCACGCCGCGTCGAAGCTCAGGTTTAACGCGGATCATAGAGTCCCATGGATTTAATTATGATGATGGCGATGTAGAGGATGTCAGAGGAGAGGATTTTTCTCACAGCTGACGCTGCAGCATCGGAAAGCGAAGTTGTTGAGAGGGGTGAGGATGGGGAGGAGGTGAGGATCGTCTTAGTAGTCATTTGGAGAAACTGTTCAGATTGGTGGACTGATTAGAGAAGATGTTTGATGTGACTGAAATGTAATGGTGTTTAAATGCTTAGAGCTGTTTTTAGATTTTGAGAGGCAATTTTGAGCACACAACGGACTGAATGGCCAGCTTGCAAGAACCGCAAAGACTCAGAATTGGATAGAATATAGAGATCTCGTGGAGTTCTTTTAGGAGATAGATTGACGTCCCTGACAAGAGGATTTCCATCTGACATATTTAGTGTGTTGTTTAATGCCCATAGAACATTGTTATTTTGCCACAAAGCCAAAGCTTGACGTCACTTCTAACGAACGGTGGCTATTCCAAGTCGCTGTCTTCTTGCAACTGAGGGTAAAGTATGGACTGATCTAAATTTAAACAAACAGGAATATTTGAAAGCTGTTTTCGATGTCATCAACTTTATCCTTTACTCTTGGTACTTTCTAAAGATCACCGTTTACAGAGGGGCTTAGTCGGTAGCGCGCCAGGCTCGTAATCTGTAGTTCCCAGGTTCGAGTCCCAGCTGGGTCAGCGTTGAGATTTATCTCCGCAAAATTCCCCGCCCTGCCCACGGTCAGTAGGGGACACCGATGGGCTTGGAAAGGCCGCCGTCCGTCGGATGGGACGTTAAGCCGTGGCCCCATGTGCGGGAGAGACATAACCTGTGCACGTTAAAGAACACGCTGGATAGCCTTGACGGGAGGCTATCATCTGTCTCCCAACAGCTGTTCCAGTGGGTCCCCTCCCCCAACCTTCTCTGAGCCTTCGGGGTCCATGTGACCTGGCCATTTAGCCCATGGTGTGCAAAAAAGTGCCGCTCAGAGGCAAAACAACCCAACCCAACCGTTTACAGAAACGTTCCTCACACTATTGACGAACAGGACATTTCAGCAGCAGAGGATCAGAATAAACATAGAAATCTATTATCTGAAGATTTTCAGAATCGTTAAAAGAATTCGTCATCGTGTTTGGTGCCCAAAGACGATGATAAGCAAGAGTGGTGGAAATTTTAAGTTATGATCTTTCTCGCTAGCAATAATAAAATATTGGGTTGTTTCTTCTTTTTGCACACAATGGGCTAAATGGTCAGGTTACAAGGACCGCTAGGACTCGGAGAAGGTGGGGAAGGAGACCCACTGGACAGCTGTTAGAGTGTTCTTTAACGTACACAGGTATGGCTGTTCCGCACACAGAGGGGGCTGGGAGCTGGAATGGTTTAGTCGGTAGCGCGATATCGTCGTAATATGCAGCTCCCAGGTTCGAGTCCCAGCTGGGCTAATGATGAGATTCACCTCCATACAACTCCCCGCTCTGCTCACGGTCAATAAAAAAATAATAAAAATAAATACCCCCTCAAGCAGCTGCTTGCCACAGAGGTCTGACAGGAGCCTGTCAGTTTATATGCCATAGTAGAAGGTCTGAGAGGATGGCAGAACCTCAGCAGAAAAACAACACGAACATCCATGCCTTACCCGGGGCTCGAACCCTGATCCCGTAGATCAGAAACCAAGCGCGCTAACCACTCGGCCACGGGACGGTCACGGTAGGGCACACCAAAAGGCTTGGAAAAGCCGCCGTCCGTCGGGTGGGACGTTAAGCCGTAGCTCCGTGTGCGGGAGAGCCATACCCTGTGCACGTTAAAGAACACACTGGATGACCTTGACGGGTGGCTGCCATCTGTCTTCCAACAGCTGTTAAAGTGGGTCTTCTCCCCCAACTTTTTTGAGCCTTCGGGGTCCTTGTGACCAAGGGGTGATCCACGGAGGACGGCCTTTCCCAGTCTATTATAGTGTTTCCTACTGACCGAGGGCAGGGTGGGTGGTGGTGGGGGGGGGGGGTTAGACTGGCATGGTCGATTGTGTGCTGTTAGCTATGAGGCAATGGTCTGCAGTGACTTTAGTCTCAGCGAGACCTTGTATGAGATGGTCTGTACTAACTAATAGCTTCTAGGACATTTCTCGTCCTGTATGTTACAAATCGAAAAATGCATTTAATTAAAATTGGACCGTGTTTTCAGAAATGCCTTGCAAATTATTTATTTTTTATTTTTTTTTATTTTGCAAATAAACAAAATACAGTAATCGTTAGTTCCATTAAACAGAAGTAGCAATCTAGATATCATTGAGAAGCATTTATTAATAAGCGTATATCATATAGTTTAGTCTCTAATATATTCTAGAAGCTCGATAATCTTTTATACTAGGTGTAAACTCTAAGATTTGTGAAACTGAACTCAAACGTTGATGCAAACTATATATATACTCGATGTGCACTAGAAAGAATGTGATAATTAGCATAAGTTACGTCATTAATCAATGCGAAATACAGACTGAAAAAAAAACTCTCCTTTTTTTTGTAATCTTACAATTATTAAAATTGATTAAAATGGAAAAAAGGTGAAGTTTTACTTAATGCGACAGAGGGGGGGGGGGATTTAACTCAGTCGGTAATGCGCCAGGATCGTTATTGCCCTTTCCAGGTTCGAATCCCATCTGGGCAAGCGTTCAGATTCAACTCCGCTAAATCCGCACTGTGCCCCTTGATGTGAAAGAGGACACCGAATGACTTGGAAAAGCCGCCGTCTGCCGGACGGGATGCAAATCTTCAATAGGGTACACCATTGGTTGTGCCCTATTGAGGCTTTGCGCCCATCCACCAGACGGTCTACGTGTGCTGGACATTGAAAACACCCGGAGGCTCTCGATGGGGAAGCTTCCATCTGTCTCCTAAAAACTGTCCATTAGGTTCCCTTCCACGATCTTCTCTCAGCCTATGGGGTCCTTGTGACCTTTTAGAGAAATTTATTTAGAACCTTGAGTGCAAAAAGATTGCAGTTCGGAGGAAAAACTACTGAACCCAACCAGACTGTGTCTGCATTGAGATGTTCATCGGCATCTCATTTTTCACAAAACACAGAACGTGGATTAGGTGAAACAGTGGGGATCGAATCTGGTGACATTAGGTTACGAGCTTGGGTCCTACTGAGTGGACCAATCCCCGTCGCACGGACAGGAGGAGACATTGCGAGAAAAAACATTCTGTCGAGAGTTGGGTTGTTTTACCTCGGAGCGGCACTTTTTTGCACACCATGGGCTAAATGGCCAGGTCACATGGACCCCGAAGGCTCAGTGAAGGTTGGGGGAGGAAACCCACTGGAACAGCTGTTAGGAGACAGATGGTAGCCTCCTGTCAAGGCCATCCAGCGTGTTCTTTAACGTGCACAGGGTATGGCTCTCTCCCGCATACGGAATCACGGCTTAACATCACATCCGACGAACGGTGGTCTTTCCAAGCTCATCGGTGTCCCCTACTGACCGTGGGCAGGGCGGGGAGTTTTGCGGAGATAAATCTCAACGCTGACCTAGCTGGGACTCGAACCTGGGAACTGCATATTACGAGCCTGGCGCGCTACCGACTGAGCCACCCCCGCCCCTTCTGCGAGGTCAGAGATCCCTGATAATCTATCGTTGCGATATACTGAGAATTAACTTTTCTTTCAGATTCGGCAGATTTTAATGCATTTCTATTTCTATTTCGTTGTGTCTGATTCCCCTACTCTGAAAGTTAATTTCCACTCTTTTTTTTTTTCTTTTTTTCTAATTCAGCCGGAAAAGAAAAAGAGCCAGTATTGTTATACGGAACAGAAGCTGAAGAAGAAGGTAAGAAGAGAACATCGAAATTTGATTTTTTCTTTCCTAAATAGTAAAAAAAATTACTGATATTCATATATGTTGAAATTCTGTTTGTATTTTTATTTATTATCTATGGCAGTAGTTCTCAACCTATTATGCTTCACGTACCCCCTGGAAATGTGTATGTAACTGGCATCAGTCGCTGAAGAAAATATCTGACCGCTGTGGTTGATTTCAGAATTTAGAAAAAATATCTGGCAACGAATTTTTTTTTTAGAAATTAGTGATCTGACAACCTTCGTGTCATGTGATTACAGAATTCAGGAAAAATATCTGGAGCGTGTACAGCAACTGTACACGCTCCAGTTACCGTTCACAGCAAACTGGAGCGTGTGCAGTTACTGCACACGCTCAATATTTCCGTGAGTGAGCTCACACGATCCAATGTGCTGTGAACATTAACCGCAACCGCTCCAGTTTGCTGTGAACGGTAACTGCACACGCTCAATATTTCCGTAAGTGAGCCCACACGATCCAGGTCTTTGTGACCTGTATCGTGTGGGCTCACTCACAGAAACCTTCAACCTTCGTGGCAACCTTCGTGTCACGTGACACGAAGGTTGCCAGATCATTAATTTCTAAAGAAAAAATCGTTGCCAGATATTTTTTCTGAATTCTGTAATCAACCGTAGTGTTCGGATACTTTTTTTTGAGCGACTGTACCCCTTGTATAGATAGATAAAACTATAGTTATAGTATAACAATGGGAATAAAATAAAACAGATCTATATATATAACATATATCTAGCTACTTTTGAGCTCTCACGGCGTACCCGAAAAAATTTTACCTCGTACCCCACGTTGAGAACCCCTAATATATGGGATGTGATAAGTTTCCACAACAGTTTTCTTGTGTTTTTGACCCTATAGTGTAAATTTGCCCTTTAACTAATTCCACGAGCGATTTATATGCACTTAAATAATAATAAAGGGTTTGTCTCATTTGCACTGTACATTCAGAAACGTTCTCTAAAGCTATTTGATTATTAAAGTTCTCTATTGTTAAGTGATTAATAAATGGACTTCTGTCTAAAGGTTATGCGATTAAAATAGCTGTTATCCGACATACTTATGTTACTCAGTCAGAGGAGAATTTGAAGGACAGAACTTCATGTTATCTCAGTCAGAGGAGAACGCGAGGGACACGACTTCACGTTATCTCGGTCAGAGGAGAACGCGAGGGACACGACTTCACGTTATCTCGGTCAGAGGAGAACGCGAGGGACACGACTTCACGTTATCTCGGTCAGAGGAGAACGCGAGGGACACGACTTCACGTTATCTCGGTCAGAGGAGAACGCGAGGGACACGACTTCACGTTATCTCGGTCAGAGGAGAACGCGAGGGACACGACTTCACGTTATCTCGGTCAGAGGAGAACGCGAGGGACACGACTTCACGTTATCTCGGTCAGAGGAGAACGCGAGGGACACGACTTCACGTTATCTCGGTCAGAGGAGAACGCGAGGGACACGACTTCACGTTATCTCGGTCAGAGGAGAACGCGAGGGACACGACTTCACGTTATCTCGGTCAGAGGAGAACGCGAGGGACACGACTTCACGTTATCTCGGTCAGAGGAGAACGCGAGGGACACGACTTCACGTTATCTCGGTCAGAGGAGAACGCGAGGGACACGACTTCACGTTATCTCGGTCAGAGGAGAACGCGAGGGACACGACTTCACGTTATCTCGGTCAGAGGAGAACGCGAGGGACACGACTTCACGTTATCTCGGTCAGAGGAGAACGCGAGGGACACGACTTCACGTTATCTCGGTCAGAGGAGAACGCGAGGGACACGACTTCACGTTATCTCGGTCAGAGGAGAACGCGAGGGACACGACTTCACGTTATCTCGGTCAGAGGAGAACGCGAGGGACACGACTTCACGTTATCTCGGTCAGAGGAGAACGCGAGGGACACGACTTCACGTTATCTCGGTCAGAGGAGAACGCGAGGGACACGACTTCACGTTATCTCGGTCAGAGGAGAACGCGAGGGACACGACTTCACGTTATCTCGGTCAGAGGAGAACGCGAGGGACACGACTTCACGTTATCTCGGTCAGAGGAGAACGCGAGGGACACGACTTCACGTTATCTCGGTCAGAGGAGAACGCGAGGGACACGACTTCACGTTATCTCGGTCAGAGGAGAACGCGAGGGACACGACTTCACGTTATCTCGGTCAGAGGAGAACGCGAGGGACACGACTTCACGTTATCTCGGTCAGAGGAGAACGCGAGGGACACGACTTCACGTTATCTCGGTCAGAGGAGAACGCGAGGGACACGACTTCACGTTATCTCGGTCAGAGGAGAACGCGAGGGACACGACTTCACGTTATCTCGGTCAGAGGAGAACGCGAGGGACACGACTTCACGTTATCTCGGTCAGAGGAGAACGCGAGGGACACGACTTCACGTTATCTCGGTCAGAGGAGAACGCGAGGGACACGACTTCACGTTATCTCGGTCAGAGGAGAACGCGAGGGACACGACTTCACGTTATCTCGGTCAGAGGAGAACGCGAGGGACACGACTTCACGTTATCTCGGTCAGAGGAGAACGCGAGGGACACGACTTCACGTTATCTCGGTCAGAGGAGAACGCGAGGGACACGACTTCACGTTATCTCGGTCAGAGGAGAACGCGAGGGACACGACTTCACGTTATCTCGGTCAGAGGAGAACGCGAGGGACACGACTTCACGTTATCTCGGTCAGAGGAGAACGCGAGGGACACGACTTCACGTTATCTCGGTCAGAGGAGAACGCGAGGGACACGACTTCACGTTATCTCGGTCAGAGGAGAACGCGAGGGACACGACTTCACGTTATCTCGGTCAGAGGAGAACGCGAGGGACACGACTTCACGTTATCTCGGTCAGAGGAGAACGCGAAGGACACAACTTCACGTTATCTCGGTCAGGGGAGAAATTCCAGACTCTATTTAAAAGAAGCTGTTTTGTGGAAAGATGACCCTGAAAGAAAATCAAAGATCTCTATGAAACTTAAATCTCGATTCTTAATAATATTTGTTCGGTATTTAAGGAGTCAGAACAGCAGCAATGAGCCTTATCAAACATAAAAAAAGATGAATATTAAGAGAAATATTTACACAAAGTTAATTAAATCTACACTTATTTAATTAAATGTTTCTAAATAATACTTAGTGTTGCAGAATTTCAGTAATAAATAAATTACCGTACTGTGTGTTAGGTTCGGAACAATGAAACTGATGTTAAATGAAATTTTTTGATAGGCAGAGCGAACAGCTACGTTGTCACAAATTCGATTCTTTGTCGTACCAAGGGTGTCTACAAGAACGATACACAATCGTCTTGTGGAAGAAGGGTTGTTGGGTTGGAATGTTTTACCTCTGAGCGGCACTTTTTTGCACACCATGGGCTAAATGGCCAGGTCACATGGACCCCGAAGGCTCAGAGAAGGTTGGGGGAGGGGACCCACAGGAACAGCTGTTGGGAGACAGATGGTAGCCTCCCGTCAAGGCCATCCAGCGTGTTCTTTAACAGAAAGACACGGGGCCACGGCTTAACGGCCCATCCGACGGACGGCGGCCTTTCCAAGTCCATCGATGTCCCCTACTGACCGTGGGCAGAGCGGGGAGTTTTGCGGAGATAAGTCTCAACGCTGACCCGGCTGGGATTCGAACCTGGGAACTACAGATTACGAGCCTAGCGCGCTACCGACTGAGCCACCCCCGCCTCTGTGAAAGAAGGACTACGGGCATGCGTGCCACTGGCACAGTTACACAGTTACCACTGTCACCTCGTCACTGTCGAGCACATTTGCAGTGATTTCAAGAACAGTTCATTGGAGGGGAGAATGGCAGTCTGTGGTGTTCAGTGATGAAAGCCGATTCTGCTTAGGAGCGTCTGATGGTCGTTTACGCGTCCGAAGGCGACATGGTGAGTAGCTTCTTCCATCGTTCCTCCACCAGCGACACACAGGGCCCACACCAGGCATCATGGTGTGGGAAGCAATTAGCTATCACTCTCGTATGTGTCTGGTGTTTGTACAGGGTACAGTCGCTCAAAAAAGTATCCGAACACTATGGTTGATTACAGAATTCAGAAAAAATATCTGGCAACGATTTTTTTTAGAAATCTGGCAAATTCGTGTCACGTGACACGAAGGTTGCCAGATCACTAATTTCTAAAAAAATCGTTGCCAGATATTTTTTCCTGAATTCTGTAATCAACCATAGTGTTCGGATACTTTTTTGAGCGACTGTACACTGAATAGCAATACGTACGTCAGCGACATCATACAGCCGGTCGTCCTGCCACATTTGAATGCAATCCCAAAGCTATATTCCAGCAGGATAACGCCTGCCCACATTCTGCCCGGGCAACTCAACATGCTCTTCAGGCAGTGCACCAACTCCCTTGGCCAGCACAATCTCCGGACTTGTCTCCAGTCGAGCATCTCTGGAACTGGATCGGACAAAGACTCTTACACGGACTGCAGCAGGCAATGACCATCCCTGAATTATGTGTCCAAGTTGAAAGCGCATGGAATGGTATCCCCCAGCGTGATATCCAGCATTTGTACGACCGAGTGATTGCTAGATTGCTGATCGAGGAGGTTCAACACCTTATTAAAATATAAAATATAAAAAATAAATACCCCCTCAAGCAGCTGCTTGCCACAGAGGTCTGACAGGAGCCTGTCAGTTTATATGCCACAGTAGAAGGTCTGAGAGGATGGCAGGACCTTAGCAGAAAAACGACACAAACAGCTATGCCTTACCCGGGGCTCGAACCCAGGTCCCGTAGATCAGTAGCCAAGCGCGCTAACCACTCGGATGCCTTTTGTAAAGTGTAATACTCATTAAGAGGCAAAATAAACATTGAATCACTTCACACTTGTGATCACTGTCCTTTCTCAACAGGTTGTTTCTACTAAATAAATCTCATAGATTACGCTTCAATCGTTAATGGTGCTCTTTTTCAATTTCCGCCAGTGTACATTTATCTTCAGTAATCTGTCATAGAAAGATTATTTTAGAAGTTATAGAATCAGCTTTTTCTTACTTAACATGAGGTTGTATCGTGACTTTTGAATTCTTCAGTGTTACATTTCTATCGTTTTGAACCAAACATTTTTCATTCTACTGAATTTTTCGACTTTTAACATTTTGCGTCGTTTTCTCTGGATCAGTTTCATGGAACATTGACATTTTTAATAAAAAAAAAACACAATATTTTCGAGAATCACAGAAAAAATTAACTTATTTCCCGAAATCTGTGGAGTTACAACTTGGTACATGTTCCGTAGGGAGTCCATACACATACACACTGTACTCTCGTCTTTGTGTGTGTGTTTCCATGCGTTGCCATAGCAAACATCCTCATCCCAGCATCTGGATGACTGACGAGGAGCATCGCCATCGAATGCATAATAGTACACGCACTCAGTCAAACTTATCGCAGCGGATACTCCCAAGGAAACCAGAAGAGCCCGGCAGGACTGCCTCTAACGACGTGTGCATCGTTCCGCGACCTGCTCGACCCCTCTGGTCGTCCGTCAGATGCGGATCCTTAATGGACTGGGTTGGGGAAAAGTCGGACGCATCGCCGAGATGAGGTTAGCTGATTGACTCGCATCTGTGTCCGACATGGTCTCTTCCTGCTCCGCTTCTTCCCTCATCTGATAGCGGCGTGTTTGAATCTTAACTACTGGTGTCCGACGGGGAAAACCTCCGTCCTGGGGTCAGGCGATAGCTGATGTTATCTTACTTGGTCTGTCTTTCAGGAAATGTCTCTCTATCGCTTCCCTCCTGGACCATAAAAGGGACATTTGCTCATCTCATATTTTCCGTGATGTTCCCTTTTGGATTAGGGATGTTGAAGGGCAATGAGTTTTCGGAATTTCCGATTTGTAGATGTGCGTTGTGCGACCTACGAGTGTGATTCCCAGACAGTGATCTGTAAAGATTTGGGAGAACGTTCGGATTCAGACGTTCCTAGTTTTGGAGCAGTTATTGCGTTCGGTTTAGAAGCAAACAGACCTGGGTTCGAAACTCAAATGTGGTTGTTTTTAGCTGGTTTCCGAAAATAGACGAACTAAAGTTTTTTCTTTGTCCCCTTTCTGTTCGTCTGTAGACAGGGCCGGATCTGGGAGGGTAGAGAAAGGGGGGCCTTTCTTCACCACCACTCCTAGATCCGGTCCAGATTAGATAATTTCTAAAAATGTCATTAATTTCCCCAAAAAAAAAAAAAATCGTTGCCAGACATTTTTTCTGAATTCTGTAATCAACCACAGTGTTCGGATATTTTTTTGAGCGACTGTACATACATATTTCAAGGGGATACGTGAAGCACAAAAGGTCGAGAACCACTGGGTTAGAGAATAAACAGAATTTTCACAGCGAAGATAATGACTTATAACTTACAGCGAAGATAATGACTTAAAACTAAAGGACCGCTGTAGATGTAAAGAATGTAGATAATTACAACCTTACTCAATTTCAGAACTTACAACTCGAGAGATTTTTTCTCCATCCTCTCTCTATCGGAATTTTTCAACTCGAGAGAGAAGAAGAAGAAGAAGAAGAAGAAGAAGAAGAAGAGCAAGAGTTAATTCTCTTAGCATCCGCATCTCCCAATGCATTGCTAAACATACAAAGAGAGCCTTTCTCGTTGTTCGCTTGCCCAGCTGGGATCTGAAATCTCCCTTTCTGCAATGTTTTTCTTCCAAAAAGGGTGTAAAGGTCGCATGCATCGGGAAATATTTCCAGACTTACGATCCCGTCGTTACTCGCGAGCGGGAGAGAGAGAGGGGGAGGGAATTCAAGAGAGAACGAATGAATAAACGGTAAAGGTGTCGCTGCTGTTGCCTCTCACTTTGCTCTCGAAATAAACCTGACAGTTTCTTTGTTTTCGATTCGGTTCGGAATTCAGAAATTCGCAGGAACTTGTATGAGGATGGTTTTGTCCTTCTGGAAGGTATTGCATTGCTGGTGATGCAGCTGAGGAGATGCTTCATTCTTTCTGTATAAGGAGATTCAGCATCACATGGTGATGCAACTGAGGCGATGCTTCATTCTTTCTGTATAATTAGATTCAGCATCACATGGTGATGCAGCTGAGGAGATGCTTCATTCTTTCTGTATAAGGAGATTCAGCATCACATGGTGATGCAGCTGAGGAGATGCTTCATTCTTTCTGTATAAGGAGATTCAGCATCACATGGTGATGCAGCTGACGAGATGCTTCATTCTTTCTGTATAAGGAGATTCAGCATCACATGGTGATGCAACTGAGGAGATGCTTCATTCTTTCTGTATAAGGAGATTCAGCATCACATGGTGATGCAGCTGAGGAGATGCTTCATTCTTTCTGTATAAGGAGATTCAGCATCACATGGTGATGCAGCTGAGGAGATGCTTCATTCTTTCTGTATAAGGAGATTCAGCATCACATGGTGATGCAACTGAGGCGATGCTTCATTCTTTCTGTATAATTAGATTCAGCATCACATGGTGATGCAGCTGAGGAGATGCTTCATTCTTTCTGTATAAGGAGATTCAGCATCACATGGTGATGCAGCTGAGGAGATGCTTCATTCTTTCTGTATAAGGAGATTCAGCATCACATGGTGATGCAGCTGAGGAGATGCTTCATTCTTTCTGTATAAGGAGATTCAGCATCACATGGTGATGCAACTGAGGAGATGCTTCATTCTTTCTGTATAAGGAGATTCAGCATCACATGGTGATGCAGCTGAGGAGATGCTTCATTCTTTCTGTATAAGCAGATTCAGCATCACATGGTAATGCAGCTGAGGAGATGCTTCATTCTTTCTGTATAAGGAGATTCAGCATCACATGGTGATGCAGCTGAGGAGATGCTTCATTCTTTCTGTATAAGGAGATTCAGCATCACATGGTGATGCAACTGAGGCGATGCTTCATTCTTTCTGTATAAGGAGATTCAGCATCACATGGTGATGCAACTGAGGCGATGCTTCATTCTTTCTGTATAAGGAGATTCAGCATCACATGGTGATGCAGCTGAGGAGATGCTTCATTCTTTCTGTATAAGGAGATTCAGCATCACATGGTGATGCAGCTGAGGAGATGCTTCATTCTTTCTGTATAAGGAGATTCAGCATCACATGGTGATGCAGCTGAGGAGATGCTTCATTCTTTCTGTATAAGGAGATTCAGCATCACATGGTGATGCAACTGAGGCGATGCTTCATTCTTTCTGTATAAGGAGATTCAGCATCACATGGTGACGCAACTGAGGCGATGCTTCATTCTTTCTGTATAAGGAGATTCAGCATCACATGGTGATGCAGCTGAGGAGATGCTTCATTCTTTCTGTATAAGGAGATTCAGCATCACATGGTAATGCAGCTGAGGAGATGCTTCATTCTTTCTGTATAAGGAGATTCAGCATCACATGGTGATGCAGCTGAGGAGATGCTTCATTCTTTCTGTATAAGGAGATTCAGCATCACATGGTGATGCAACTGAGGCGATGCTTCATTCTTTCTGTATAAGGAGATTCAGCATCACATGGTGACGCAACTGAGGCGATGCTTCATTCTTTCTGTATAAGGAGATTCAGCATCACATGGTGATGCAGCTGAGGAGATGCTTCATTCTTTCTGTATAAGGAGATTCAGCATCACATGGTAATGCAGCTGAGGAGATGCTTCATTCTTTCTGTATAAGGAGATTCAGCATCACATGGTGATGTAACTGAGGCGATGCTTCATTCTTTCTGTATAAGGAGATTCAGCATCACATGGTGATGCAGCTGAGGAGATGCTTCATTCTTTCTGTATAAGGAGATTCAGCATCACATGGTGATGCAACTGAGGAGATGCTTCATTCTTTCTGTATAAGGAGATTCAGCATCACATGGTGATGCAGCTGAGGAGATGCTTCATTCTTTCTGTATAAGGAGATTCAGCATCACATGGTGATGCAGCTGAGGAGATGCTTCATTCTTTCTGTATAAGGAGATTCAGCATCACAATCCCCTCTCTCTCCTCTGTGCTCCTTTCTATCACCAGTTGTTTCTCAGACGTATTCCCAGATTCGCTTTCATTTCGGTACTTAAGCATTTTCTTTTCGAAGATCGAAACACTTAATAGCAGAGTCATAACACGGAGGAATATTTTGGTATAAGTGTTAAATCTTATTCCTTTATTAAGTTTTACTATAAAAACTGCAATCTATCACTTACCCTGTTGCCCAGCTTCGGTGCTGATCACTGCCCATCGTCCTCTGTTGTACAGTCGCTCAAAGAAATATCCAAACACTATGGTTGATTACAGAATTCAGAAAAAATATCTCGCAACGATTTTTTTTAGAAATTAGTGATCTGGCAACCTTCGTGTCACGTGATTACCGAATTCAGGAAAAATATCTGAAGCGTGTACAGCAACTGTACACGCTCCAGTTACCGTTCACAGCAAACTGGAGCGTGTGCAGTTACTACACACGTTCCAGTTTGCTGTAAACGGTAACTGCACACGCTCAATATTTCCGTGAGTGAGCCCACACGATCCAGATCTTTGTGAGCTCACACGATCCAATGTGCTGTGAACATTAACCGCAACAGCTCCAGTTTGCTGTGAACGGTAACTGCACACGCTCAATATTTTCGTGAGTGAGCCCACACGATCTAGTATCAAAATAATATGACCACCTACAGTCGCTCAAAAAAGTATCCGAACACTGTGGTTGATTACAGAATTCAGAAAAAATATCCGGCAACGATTTTTTTTAGAAATTAGTGATAGTGATTAGTGATATTTTTTGAGCGACTGTATTTACTGGGCAACTAGTCTCCGAAAGAAAACCTTATTCTCAATGTTAAGCAGCTTTTGAATGTGACTTTTCATTCGCATGGTTACATTTTTTAACATAGTACAAACCCCCTACAGTACCCTCACCCCCAAACACACCACGTATTACATTAGAAGTCCCTCTCATCTAACTCAGAATAAGATCTTCTCGCATATAATCTGAAAGGATTACCAAGCTGAGAGCAGAAAAGGGAAAAAGAAGGACGACGACCAAATGCAAAGGAAAGCGAAACGCAAAAGAAGAAGAGGATCCAAAGAGGCAGCATCCCATTGTGTGCTCACCATCCGTCCATCCTCTTCTTCATCTCAACGAGGAACTGTCCACACAGAGAAGGATCTGATTTATTGTCTGCGCACACTGCATTAACGGGGTCCTTGAGTCCTTGGCCCAAACGCATCCAACTCAGTAAGGATAATGGCATCCACTTCTCCAGCAGCTCCTCATCTTCATCTAGAAGTCTCCGTCAATGTAGCATCCAGTATCCTCGGAGTGGTTAAATGGAAAATTCTCCTCCCCACCTCCTCTCCCTCCTCTTCCTACACTCAACTGTCTCTTTCCTCCCCCTCCCCCCTCCTCGTCCCTACTTAAACAGCCATCAGCGGAGTAGTTCTGTCTTGTCCTCGAATCTACTTCCAGAGTTCCGTGTATTAGACGCTGAGTCTTGTTAATTTAATTGAGTTAGGACGGACGGAGGCGAGTACCGAGTTGTTTTCTTCTCCCCGAGCACTTAGTGACCGAGAGAGAAAATATTAAATGTACACGAAAAGGGAGACAGGGAATTTGTCGGAAGTTTTGCGTCAGGTTAAGAAGGTTGTTGTTTATGCATTGTGTGATTTTGCTTCGGAAGAGGGATGAGTTTTTCCTTTTTGTATTTCAAGTCTTTGGTAGGTCGTTGTTAATTGCATTAAGGGCTAACATATTTTACGATGATTCTCTCTTAAATTTAGTGTTTCTCAAAATCTTCAGCTTTATTCGAAATTAATGTCATTGTCTTCTCGTGTCTGACCAGTAAGTTCTCGTATTGTGTGTCTCGCGCTCGAGGGGGCGGTTCAGATGATAGTTATCCAGGATCGTAATCTTCAGTTCCCAGGTTCGAGTCCCAACTGGACCAGTATTGTGATTTATCTCCGCGAAACCTCTCTGCCATGGCCTCGGTCAGTGGGGGACACCGATGGACTTGGAAAGGTACGTCGAAGTGGGCATGAAAGTCATCGTCAAGTGTGCAGGAGAGCCATACTAATCACGTTAAAGAGCACGCTGGATGACCTTGACGATAGACTACCATCTGTCGCCTAACAGCTGTCCAACTTCCCCTAACCAACTCTGAGCTCTCGGATTATTGTTGTTAGGTTGAGCGGCACTTTTTGGCACACAATGGATTAAATCGCCAGGTCACAATTACCTCGAGGGCTCAGAGGAGGTTGGAGGAAAGATACCCACTGAACAAATGTTACGAGACAGATGATAGTCTCCCGTCAAGCCATCCAGCGTGTTCTTTAATGTGCACAGGGTATAGCTCTCCAGCAAACAACTGGCTAAATGGCCAGGTCACAAGGACTCTGAGGGCTCAAAGAAGGTTGAGGGGAAGGGGACCCACTAGTACAACTGTTGGGAGACAGAGGTAGCCTCCCATCAAGGCCATCCAGCGTGTTCTTTAATGTGCACAGGGTATGGCTCTCCAGCACACAACTGGCTAAATGGCCAGGTCACAAGGACTCTGAGGGCTCAAAGGAGATTGAGGGGAGGGGACCCACTAGTACAACTGTTGGGAAACAGAGGGTAGCCTCCCATCAAGGCCATCCAGCGTGTTCTTTAATGTGCACAGGGTATGGCTCTCCAGCACACAACTGGCTAAATGGCCAGATCACAAGGACTCTGAGGGCTCAAAGAAGGTTGAGGGGAAGGGGATCCACTAGTACAACTGTTGGGAGACAGAGGGTAGCCTCCCATCAAGGTCATCCAGCGTGTTCTTCAATGTGCACAGGGTATGGCTCTCCAGCACACAACTGGCTAAATGGCCAGGTCACAAGGACTCTGAGGGCTCAAAGAAGGTTGAGGGTGGAAGGGGATCCACTAGTACAGCTGTTGGGAGACAGAGGGTAGCCTCCCATCAAGGCCATTCAGCGTGTTCTTTAATGTGCACAGGGTATGGCTCTCCAGCACACAACTGGCTAAATGGCCAGGTCACAAGGACTCTGAGGGCTCAAAGAAGGTTGAGGGGAAGGGGATCCACTAGTACAACTGTTGGGAGACAGAGGGTAGCCTCCCATCAAGGCCATCCAGCGTGTTCCTTAATGTGCACAGGGAATGGCTCTCCAGCACACAACTGGCTAAATGGCCAGGTCACAAGGACTCTGAGGGCTCAAAGGAGATTGAGGGGAAGGGGACCCACTAGTACAACTGTTGGGAGACAGAGGGTAGCCTCCCATCAAGGCCATCCAGCGTGTTCTTTAATGTGCACAGGGTATGGCTCTCCAGCACACAACTGGCTAAATGGCCAGGTCACAAGGACTCTGAGGGCTCAAAGGAGGTTGGGGGGAAGGGGACCCACTAGTACAACTGTTGGGAGACAGACGCTAGACTCCCGTCAAGGTCATCCAGCGTGTTCTTAAGTACAAAGAGTGTGGCTCTCCTGCATACCGTGCCACGACTTAACGTTCATTCCGACGGATTGCAGCCTTTCCAAGATCCGTTGGTTCCGTTTTTTGAATGAATGGGGAAAAGGAGTCACCGGAGATAAGCCGCAAAGCTGACACAGTTGGGATTCGAATCTGGAAATTACAGATTGCGTACCTGACAAGCTATCATCTGAGCGAACCCCAGACAAATTTCAGGTAGGAAATGTTTTAAATAATCATTTTCATACATGCATTTCTGGGTTAATGAAGTTGTGTGTTATCTTACGCATCCCTAAGCATGATGTAAAGTTAATTTGTGGATATCGAAGAAAGGAACAAGTTAAGCAAACGTTCATTTATGTATATTCGTAGTGGGGGGGGGGGGGGAGATTTACAAAGTAGAGAAATATCTTAAAGAACGTATGTTGAATGTTATTGCTGTTTTTCATGAGCTGGAAGACTTGTTGTCCCCATCACACCCACCCCACAGGCAACTTCTGCTGCCCGATCCCCGCTTTGAACAAGATGAGGAGAAGGAAACTAATGTTTCCTTCTCCTCATCTTCTTCTTCCCTCACATCCTCACATAATCTTTCCACAGCTTCCTTTCCCTCTGTCTTCTTCTTCTCCTCCTCCTCCTCCGTGTTTTCCTCTTTCTCTCCCTCTATCCTCTTTTCCTCTTCCTCCGACAATCCCATTGTGAAGCAGCGAGCAAGGCGGAAAAGAGATGGATGCAAACGCGTTCGCTCGCTGATAACTGTCCGACCACGCTTCCTCACCTCAGAGACCCAACGACGAGGAAGGAGATGTTTGTTCTCCTCGCATTCCATCTTCCCGTCCGTATCAGCTTCTTCCACTCCGTAGGGATGCAACCGAACCACATCACCCCCCTCTCTCTCTCTCTTAGCATCCTGCCCAAAGCGCCCCCTGTCAAGTATCGATTCACAGAGACCGATGGGGTAAAGGGAGGGGGGAAAGGAAGACGCTTGTAAAGGGGGGGGAGATGCGAGAGGAAGGCCGTCTTAGTAAAGAGGCTTCCAGTCTGCATATTCATCACCCATCTAATTACCGACTTGCGACTCTCCTGTGGTAAAGATACTGCAGAGCTCCGGGAGGATGGAGAGAGAGAGGACGAAAGAGGAGAGAAAGGACAAAGGTGTTAATGGTAGGACACTTGACAATCGGTCGGTCGCCATAGAAAAGGAAATGCGGATATGATGCATGGAGAATGGTGAATGAGGGGGGGGGCTAGGAACTGCAGCGCCAAATTACGTACTCTGCGTCAAAAATCGAGCTCAAAGCTTGAAGGGATAGGCGGGGGGGGATGCTTTTTGTTTTCTCCTTCGTTCTCTTTTGTTTTCAGAATGTTAATTAACGGGAAAATGATCCGAATATCGACGACGCTGACGAAGATGGAATTCCGTTTTTCTGTTGTTTATTTTTTTGCGGCAGCCGGGGTGGGTGGGGGGGGGGGGCAGTCTTCGACTTTGAAAACAGTATGCGGTCACAGTGATGGGGGAGACGGGGTGGGAGGCACGAGAAGAGGGGGAAATTCAAGGGCTCTTATTATGATTAGGCCTCTGAAGCGAAAAGAAGAGGTTAACCTATAACAGAGAGAAAGGAAATTCCGTCGTACATTTGTTTCTCGACTTATTTAAAGAGTTCCCTGTTGAGACTTCGCAAAATGATCGATGTCGCGAGAACTGACATCCCCATATGGGATCCAGGAAGGGACGAAAGGCGTTTCTACAGCTTCTAAAATTTTATTTAAACGTTTTTAATGAGCTTTAATCAACAAAAATCACAAAAATTGCTCGATTTAAAAACTCTGTTTCGAACAACCACACAAACTGGGGAAAAATATTTTTTCCGAGTGTGTGTATGTGTGTACAGTCGCTCAAAAAATATCCGAACACTATGATTGATTACAAAATTCAGAGAAAATATCTGGCAACGATTTTTTTTAGAAATTAGTGATCTGGCAACCTTCGTGTCACGTGACACGAAGGTTGAAGATTTCTGTGAGTGAGCCCACACGATCCAGGTCACAAAGACCTGGATCGTGTGGGCTCACTCACGGAAATATTGAGCGTGTGCAGTTACCGTTCACAGCAAACTGGAGCGTGTGCAGCAATTGCACACGCTCCAGTTTGCTGTGAACGGTAACTGGAGCGTGTACAGTTGCTGTACACGCTCCAGATATTTTTCCTCAATTCTGTAATCACGTGACACGAAGGTTGCCAGATCACTAATTTCTAAAAAAAAATCATTGCCAGATATTTTTCCTGAATTCTGTAATCAACCATAGTGTTCGGATACTTTTTTGAGCGACTGTAGGTGGTCATATTATTTTGATACTAGATCGTGTGGGCTCACTCACGGAAATATTGAGCGTGTGCAGTTACCGTTCACAGCAAACTGGAGCCTGCACACGCTCCAGTTTGCTGTGAACGGTAACTGGAGCGTGTACAGTTGCTGTACACGCTCCAGATATTTTTCCTCAATTCTGTAATCACGTGACACGAAGGTTGCCAGATCACTAATTTCTAAAAAAAAATCGTTGCCAGATATTTTTTCTGAATTCTGTAATCAACCATAGTGTTCGGATACTTTTTTGAGCGACTGTAGGTGGTCATATTATTTTGATACTAGATCGTGTGGGCTCACTCACGGAAATATTGAGCGTGTGCAGTTACCGTTCACACCAAACTGGAGCCTGCACACGCTCCAGTTTGCTGAGAACGGTAACTGGAGCGTGTACAGTTGCTGTACACGCTCCAGATATTTTTCCTCAATTCTGTAATCACGTGACACGAAGGTTGCCAGATCACTAATTTCTAAAAAAAATCGTTGCCAGATATTTTTTCTGAATTCTGTAATCAACCATAGTGTTCGGATATTTTTTTGAGCGACTGTACCGACCTCACCAGTATTTTCTCCCCATAGAGGTTTGACAGGAGCTTCAATATAATATTGCCATAGACGAGATTTTCGAGAAAGACAGCATCATTTAGAACGAAAACAGTGCCTTATATGAGAATCGAACCCAAGTCTTTCTAGTTCAAAATTAAATCCTCTAATTACTCAGACGCTGATATTAAAAAAAAATATGTAACTTTTGCGACATTTGTACAACGCTATTAATTTTTTTTCAACGCTAATAACACTTATGCACCCATGTGTTGGAGAGCCATACCCTGTGTACTTTAAAGAACGCGCTAGATGGTCTTAACGGGATGCTACCATCTGTTTCCTAACAACTATCAATGGGTCTCTTCTCCCAACCTTCTTTTAACCCTCGGAGTCCTTGTGACTTGTCCTTTACTCAGCGGTGGGGCGAGGGTGGCTCAGTCTGTATCGTGTCAGGCTCGTAATCTGCAGTTCCCAGGTTCGAGTCCCAGCTGCGGTAAGCGTTGAGATTTATCTCCGCAAAATTCCTCGCCCTGCCCACGATCAGTAGGGGACACCGATGGGCTTGGAACCGTCCGTCGGATGGGACGTTAAGCCGTGTTTCCGTGTACGGGAGGATAATACCTTGTGCACGTTAAAGAACACTCTGATTGGCCTTGATGATAGGCTATCATCTGTCTCCCAACAACTGTGCAGTGGGTCTTCTCCTCCCAATCTTCTATAAGCCTCGGGGTCCTTGTGACTTGGCCATTTAGCCCATTGTGTGCAAAAAAGTGACGCTCAGATATAAAACAACCCAACTGTATGTACTTGAGAACCAACTTTAAGGGAGTCTTAATCTTTGTCCTAACAACAGCCTAGTGGTAACCTTTCTCCAAATCTTTGGGGTCCTTATGACCTGGCCATTTAGCGCATTGTTTGAAAAACTGTACCTTCGAGTTAAGACAATGCCCAAATCTTAAACATTTGCTTTCAAGTCACACTTAAATATTACGCCAAGTTCGCAGAGACCACTGCTCGGGACGGAAGGATGCCTAAAATATATAATATCAACTCAGTAGTCTGAATCGCGCCAGGTTCGTAATCTGCAGTTCCCAGGTTCGAGTCCCAGCTGGGTCAGCGTTGAGATTTATCTCCGCAAAATTCCCCGCCCTGCCTACGGTCAGTAGGGGACACCGATGGGCTTCATAATAGGCCTCCGTCCGTCGGATGGGACGTTAAGCCGTGGCTCCGTGTGCGGGAGAGCCACACCCTGTGCACGTTAAAAAACACGCTGGATGGCCTTGACGGGAGGCTACCATCTGTCTCCCAACAGCTGTTCCAGTGGGTCCCCTCCCCCAACCTTCTCTGAGCCTTCGGGGTCCTTGTTACCTGGCCATTTAACCCATAGTGTGCAAAAAAGTGCCGCTCAGAGGTAAAACAACCCAACGTTAAAGAAAACGCTTGATGGCCTTGACGGGAGGCTACCATCTGTCTCCCAACAGGTGTTCCAGTGGGTCCCCTCCCCCAACCTTCTCTGAGCCTTCGGGATCCATGTGACCTGGCCGATTAGCCCATGGTGTGCAAAAAAGTGCTGCTCAGAGGTAAAACAACCCAACCCTGTGCACGTTAAAGAACACGCTGGATGGCCTTGACGGGAGGCTACCATCTGCCTCCCAACAGCTGTTCCAGTGGGTCCCTTCCCCCAACCTTCTCTGAGCCTTCGGGGTCCTTGTGGCCTGGCCATTTAACCCATGGTGTGCAAAAAAGTGCCGTTCAGAGGAAAAACAACCCAACCGACAAAAAAAAAATCAAAAAAGAAACAGATCTGTCACGTTTCCTGTCGTAATCTCTGCCCTTATTCTCCTCATGCCCATCCCAAACAACATCAACCAAACACTCTTACAAACCGCCCTCTTCCCATCGCTCTGAAATGCACACTCCTTAAATCCAAGCTCACTGAGGCAGCCATCACTGCTGCACCCCAAATTCTCCAGAAAACAGCGACCGCATTTCCAGCACATTAGCAAAGACTCAGCACTTTGTCACTGAAGTCAGATTCAGCTGACAGAGTCTGCCACCGGCGCTCCCTTCATCCTCTAACTCCCACCATCTCTGTCGTCCTCCTATCCAGCCATCCTCAATCTCTCCGGAAACTTGGGAAAAAGGACGGGGTGGGTGGGTGTAGTTGTGGCGCTGGAAGTAGAGGGGAGAGCAAAGCAGTTAGGAGGAAAGAGCCGGAGAAAAGGGAGCTGAGGTCAATGGAAAAGCCTTTGTTCCACCTCAGTAGATGCGGCTGACTCATCCACCACATTCCATTGCATCTCTCTCCTCTTCCTCGCTCTCTCGCTCTCTACTCAACGCATTCACTCCCCCTTCCCCTCATCTTTGTCATCCCCCATCCGTCCCCATCCTCTACTCTCAGTGACTGTGTAGAGTTCTCTCCACTTACAAAGATTCTCTTCGGTGACTGTCGATAGAGATGAGAAAGTTTCGGCCTTAATGCTAGCGATCAAGTTGTGATGCATGTCGACAGAGCATAAGAATTGTTCTAGTTTAAAAGATTTTATCCCTTTTTTTTTAAAAAGAAAATATATTTCGTTTCACGGTCAAGACGCGAAGAAGACGAAAAGTTTCGTTCCATTTTCTTTGCTCGATCTTCGACTTTTCCTTTTCTTTTTTTTTTTCTTTCTTTTTTCAGTTTCGCGAAGTGATGACATTTGTGATCTTCCACTTTTCCATCAATTTGTTTGAAGAAATCATTTCATTTGCCTTTTATTTCAGAATCTTGTTCCCTCTATTTATAAAATTTCATAACTCCTGATTCATTTTCTTTCAGTATTGCTTCTCAATCAGTTAATTTATTCATCCATTTCTCCATTTTTTCCCTCCCTAAGGTAATCATAATTTTCGCCACTTTTTTTCCTCCCCGTTCTTTCATTTTTTTGAATTTCCATTATTTTCTTTCCATTTATTTTCCATTGACTGAATATCGTTTCTGCTCGTTTGTTCTCTTCATATTTATTCTCAGGCAATTTTTTCATCATATCTGTTACCAATTTTAGTCTTGCTAATATCTTCCCTGATTTTTCCCATTACTAAGAGAATTAACCACCTTTTTTACACTTCAGCAACACTTCATTACTTTACTTTTAACTTCGCCATTGCTCCGTTTTCTGCTTTGGATTCGATTCCTTTCTCATTATTTCATCCGTTTCTTTTTAAGATATCCAATTGTTTTGCCTGAGAAGTCATATCATAACTTTCTTTTCTTATATTTTTCTCTCTCCTTCTTTATTCATGTCTATTCTTTATTTCTCTTTCTGTCTGCTTTTTGTGTTCTTTTATTATTTCGATTTTCAGCTTATTTTGCTCTCGTATTTCCAATTTTTTTATTTATAACTCTCATTGTTCTCTACTTTTTCCTTTTCCTCTTGGGGCGGGGGATGGCTCAGTCGGTAGTGCGCCAGGCTCGTAATCTGTAGTTCCCAGGTTCGAGTCCCAGCTAGGTCAGCGTCGAGATTTATCTCCGCAAAATTCCCCGCCCTGCCCACGGTCAGTAGGGGACACCGATGGGCTTGGAAAGGCAGCCGTCCGTCGGATGGGACGTTAAGCCGTGGCCCCGTGTGCGGGAGAGCCATACCCTGTGCACGTTAAAGAACACGCTGGATGGCCTTGACGGGAGGCTACCATCTGTCTCCCAACAGCTGTTCCAGTGGGTCCCCTTCCCCAACCTTCTCTGAGCCTTCGGGGTCCATGTGACCTGGCCATTTAGCCCATGGTGTGCAAAAATGTGCAGCTCAGAGGTAAAACAACAACCCAACCCTTTTCCTCTTTTCTTTGAATTCATTTTTTTATTTGAAACGTACCATGTTCTCATATTTTTCCATTTTCCTTATAATATCTCTCTCTTTCCTATTTTTCATTTTATTCCCATATCATCGTCACTCATTGTCGTCAAATATTTTTCTCCATTATCAACAAAATTTTCAAATGTTTTCCGATTTTCTCCCAATTCGCTCTTTTATTTCAAGCACTTTCTATCTTCCAATTTTACTATTTTCCTTATAAATTTATTCTTTCCTCGTTTTTCTCAATTCATTTTTTGATATAAAAGTTTCTTTTGCTTCTTATTTTTTCTCTATTTCCTTCCTAATTATTTTCATTCTCCCATTCTTCAGATTTGTCTTTTAGCTTTCATTTTTTTTTTGCCCCATTCATTATTCCACTGCAAACATTCTTTTTCCTCCCTTCTACCAAAACATTTCCGTCATTTCAGCATTTCCAATGTTTCGTTTGTCCCCCAATATCTCTTACACATTGTTATCCTCTTACTTCCCTAATTTCTCCTATTATTTCCACTCTTTTCCCCTCCTTTCTGCTGTAATCTCCCTTCGCCATCTTCTTCGCTTCTCATTCGCACTGCCCATTGTTCGATCTCACTCACCATCCGAAATCTCCTCTCCATCTTCATTTCCTTCTTCACCCTCTAACCCAAACTACTGTCCACCGAAAACGACAGGAGACTAAGAGACGACGGTCACCCAGCCTCTAAAGACAAAAAAGAAGCCAGCAATCGAACCGCCTCCCTCTCCTCTTCTTCTTCTGCTCCTCCCCTTCACTCTCCCCTCACCCCAACCTAGACACCTCCTACCATCCCACCCCTATAAAATCCCCATTAGAGAGAAATCGTAATTTGTCTCCATCCGCAGCTGCTGATGCCACTGTCGGAAGCCCTGTAGCAAAGAGGAAAGAGAAAAGGGGGATTGCCAGAGGTTGGGTGGAAAGAATAGAAGGGACTAATTGGATTAGCCCACACTCACTATCAGATTGTAAGCCGGCATCTTTCTTACATTCGGTTCTTCCTCTTCTCTCATTCTTACCCCCCCCCCGTCCCTTTCTCAATTCTCTTCCTCCCTTTTCCTCAATCTCCACTCTTAAAGCACATAGTATTAAATCGTCAGACAAAGTAGAAACAATGATGATTTAATGCTGCTGATTCATCCTCCGCTTCTCTTTCTTTATCTCTACCATTTCGCCCTCGTTTTCATTCGTCACTCTCTCTACTTAAAAGTGAACATTACATTGAAAGAAATCGCTTTCAGAACTACTCCTAGTGAATAAATATATGTATAAAATTTGTTTTATCTCTCCTAGCAATACACTTTCTTCCTCATAATGGGGCAAAATGAGCAGAGATCACATCCTAAAGACCACCAGTAATTCACAAAGTGTGGTCCATGTGCTATTCCGATTTGCAAAATGAGCAGAGATCACATCCTAAAGACCACCAGTAATTCACAAAGTGTGGTCCATGTGCTATTCCGATTTGCAAAATGAGCAGAGATCACATCCTAAAGACCACCAGTGATTCACAAAGTGTGGTCCATGTGCTATTCCGAATTGCAAAATGAGCAGAGATCACATCCTAAAGACCACCAGTAATTCACAAAGTGTGGTCCATGTGCTATTCCGATTTGCAAAATGAGCAGAGATCACATCCTAAAGACCACCAGTAATTCACAAAGTGTGGTCCATGTGCTATTCCGATTTGCAAAATGAGCAGAGATCACATCCTAAAGACCACCAGTAATTCACAAAGTGTGGTCCATGTGCTATTCCGATTTGCAAAATGAGCAGAGATCGCATCCTAAAGACCACCAGTGATTCAAAAATTTGGCCTACATACTATTCCGAACTGCAAAATTTATGACTGAAAACAGACAAGGATCGTATAATCAGACGCTATCTTATTCAGGGTCGTAAAAAAAATCACTCCCCTACATATAGGTTGTGTTGTTTTTCCTCTGAGTGCCACTTTTTTGTACACCATGGGCTAAATGGCCAGGTCACAAGGACCTCGAGGGTTCAGAAAAAATTGGGGGAAAGAGACCTACTGGACAACCATTGGGAGACAGATGGTAGCCTCACGTCATCCAGCGGGTTCTTTAACGTACACGGGGTATGGCTCTCCCGCACGCGGAGTCACGGCTTAACGTCCCATCCGACGGACGGCGGCCTTTCCAATCCATCGGTGTCCCCTACTGACCGTGGGCAAGGCGGGGGTTTTGCGGAGATAAATCTCAACGCTGACCCAGCTGGGGCTCCTCCAACCCACTCTGAGCCTTCAGGGTCCTTGCAACCTTGCCATTTAGCCCACTATGTGCAAATAAGTGCCGCTCAGAGGTAAAACAACCCTACCCCCTTAACTACTAAAACAGATAGAGCCATTTTCGATAAAAATTATTTTTTTTTGCTTCTGATACTATTAATAGTTATACTACTAGAAATTCTATTGTCTGACTGAATTATCTCACTTCTTTGTTACATCATCAATAGTAACGCCATTCTTTTCTCCAACACCGGGTACTTTTGTTGTTCTTGTTGTGGGAAACATCAATGGATTGAGCGGTGGTCGGAAAGAATTGATCCAAAGGATCTTTATGCCCTACTAAAGTTATCCGGGAGTTTTTGAGGGATCCTTATGCCGGTCGAACTTGTCCGCGTGGTCTTTACGCCCTGCCAAACTGATCCACCTACCCTTGTACCCTACTTAAGTAGTCGGCGCTATCGTATTGCCCTATAGAGGGAGTGTGCAGCTTTTTCTGTTCTCACGAAAGTGCTCCGTGGGTCTTTGTGAAACCAAAAATAAGTCATTAGGTTTTCGATCCTGCCGAAGAGATCGTTTGTGTCTAACCGAACTGGTCTTTATGTCTACCCGAACTGGTCTTTATGTCTAACCGAACTGGTCTTTGTGTCTAACTGAAGCGGCCCGTGTGTCTTTGCATCTAACCAAAGGGATCCGTGTATTTTTCCATCTCATTGAAGGGGTCTGTGTGTCTTTGCATATCACTGAAGGAGTCCATGTGTCTTTGCATCTCAGTGAAGGGGTCTGTGTGTGTCTTTGCATATCACTGAAGGAGTCCATGTGTCTTTGCATCTCAGTGAAGGGGTCTGTGTGTGTCTTTGCATATCACTGAAGGGGTCTGTGTGTGTCTTTGCATATCACTGAAGGAGTACGTATGTCTTTGCATATCACTGAAGGAATCCGTGTGTCTTTGCATCTCACTGAAGGAGTCCACGTGTCTTTGCATCTCACTGAAGGAGTCTGTGTGTCTTTGCATTTCACTGAAGGAGTCCGTGTGTCTTTGCATCTCACTGAAGGAGTCCACGTGTCTTTGAATCTCACTGAAGGAGTCTGTGTGTCTTTGCATATCACTGAAGGAATCCGTGTGTCTTTGCATCTCACTGAAGGAGTCCACGTGTCTTTGCATCTCATTGAAGGGGTCTGTGTGTCTTTGCATATCACTGAAGGAGTCCATGTGTCTTTGCATCTCAGTGAAGGGGTCTGTGTGTGTCTTTGCATATCACTGAAGGAGTCCATGTGCTTTGCATCTCAGTGAAGGGGTCTGTGTGTGTCTTTGCATATCACTGAAGGAGTACGTATGTCTTTGCATATCACTGAAGGAATCCGTGTGTCTTTGCATCTCACTGAAGGAGTCCACGTGTCTTTGCATCTCACTGAAGGAGTCCGTGTTTCTTTGCATCTCATTGAAGGGATCTGTGTATCTTTGCATCTCACTGAAGGAGTCCATGTGTCTTTGCATTTAACTGAAGGAGTCCATGTGTCTTTGCATTTAACTGAAAGAGTCCGTGTGTCTTTGTATCTCACTGAAGGGGTCTGCGTGTGTCTTTGCATTTAAATGAAAGAGTCCGTGTGTCTTTGCATTTAACTGAAGGAGTCCGTGTGTCTTTGTATCTCACTGAAGGAGTCCATGTGTCTTTGCATCTCACTGAAGGGGTCTGTGTGTGTCTTTGCATTTCACTGAAGGAGTCCGTGTATCATTGCAAATCACTAAAGGAGTCCATGTGTCTGTGCATCTCACTGAAGGGGTCTGTGTGTGTCTTTGCATATCATTGAAGGAGTCTATGCGTCCTTGTATCTCACTGAAGGGATCTGTGTGTGTCTTTGCATTTCACTGTAGGAGTCCATGTGTGTGTGTGCATCTCACTGAAGGGGTGTGTGTGTGTGTGCGTCTTTGCATCTCACTGAAGGGGTCTGTGTGTCTGACGAAAATGGTCCGGGATCTTTGCGTCTCACCAAAATGGTGCATGTAATTTTGTATCTCACCAAATTGATCCATGTGTCTTTGAGTCTCCCCAAAGTGGTCCGTGACTGTTAGTATTTCACTGAAGTGGTCCATGGACCTTTGAATCTCACCGAAGTGGCTGTGTGTCTCCCAAAATATCTCAGGATCTTTGCATCTAACCTCTGTGGTGAGTCTTTATGCTTCACCAAAGTGGTTCGTGGATTTTTGTTTCTCCTCAAATGGGTCCATGTGTCTTTGAGTCCCACCGAAATGGTCCAAGAATCTTTGAGTCTCACACAAGTGGTCCATTACTCTTTGTGTCTCACCGAAGTGGTCCATTTATGTCTCACCAAAGTGGCCCATGGGTCTTTATGTCTCACCAAAGGGGTCGATGGATCTTGGTGTCTCTCTGAAGTAGTTTGGAGGCCTTTGCTCCATTAAAATGGTTGTTGTGTCTTTGTGTCTCACCAAAATAATCCGCGTGCCTTTGTGTCTAACTGAAGTGGTCCGTGTAACTTTATTTCTTACCAAAGTGTCCTTGTAATTTTGTGTCACCTCAAAGTGGCCCATGACTCTTTGTTCTTCAACGAAGTGGTTCATGGATATCCGAGTCTCGCCGAAGTGGTCTATGATTCTTTCTCACCAAAGTAGCCCATGGGTCTTTATGTCTCACTGAAGTGGATCACACACACACACATACCCCTTCAGTGAGATGCAAAGACACTTCTTGTCTCGCCAAATTGGTCCGCGGGTCTTTGCGTCTCATTTGAGTGGTTCTTGGATCTTTTTATCTCACCAAAATGGTTTCCGTGACTATTTGTACCTCACGAAGTGATTCGTGATGACTCTCTACAAAAATCAGCAAGTCTTTTTGTCCCTCCAAAATTATCCACTCTATTTTTACCCCGTCGAAATGGGGCGGAGGTGGCATAGTCGGTAGCGCCTCAGGCTCGTAATCTGTAGTTCCCAGATTCGAGTCCCAGCTGGGTCAGCGTTGAGATTTATCTCCGCAAAATTCCGCGCAAAATTCCACGGTCAGTAGGGGACACCGATGGGCTTGGAAAGGCCGCCGTCCGTCGGATGGGACGTTAAGCCGTGACCTCGTGTGCGGGAGAGCCATACCCTGTGCACGTTAAAGAACACACTGTATGGCTACTACCATCTGTCTCCCAACAGTTGTTTCAGTGGATCCCCTCCTCCAACCTTCTCTGAGCCTTCGGGGTCCATGTGACCTGGCCATTTAGCCCATGGTGTGCAAAAAAGTGCCGTTCAGAGGTAAAACAACCCAAGCACGTCTAAATGGTTACCGGGATTTTGTGCCCCTCCGAAATCATACCCCAAAACGTTTCAAAATTAAGGTATTTACATAAATCTATCAAAATACCCAAGGTATACTGAATAGCTGCATCTCTAGTATTGCAAAATTGCTTCAGCAAAATCCAGAGTTTATAGTTAGTGTAAAGTAGTTTCTTTTCGAAGGAAGTGAGAAAAGGTTTCTTCATCTCGGAAGTATACGCCGCCCGTCAGCACCTCGAGCTCTAAACAGCAAAGCACATCCCCTCATCTGTCGCCGCCATTGGAGGAGAGAAAGCTGTACAGATGCATGACTATGCCTGCATCTCTCGGCGGTCATCCACTCGGCGCTATGTGGCGTAGATGGCTCAACTGATAGGACAGAGAGAGATGCCCTCCTCTGCTCTGACCCAGTGACTGGCTCCCACTCTCAAGCCAAGGCTCGCCTGACTCTACTCGCCCATTTATCGCGCTAATACATTAATGGCAGCGTTTGTGTGGGGGAGGAAAGTGGATTGGGGAGGGGGGGGGAGAGAGAAGCAGAGACACGAGTGATGTGGAAGAGAAGATTCCTATTGATTGATGTAATGGATACGCGGGACGAAAGCGTGGGGATAACTTTACACTGCACATCTGGGGGATGTAGAGAACGCTCCTTTATATAGATCTGAATGTGAATGATTTTCGTGATGACTACAGTCGGTCGACCCTTTCTCTCTCGGGAGAGAGTTTCTCGTGATTTTGACAAGCTGTCACGGGAAGCGTGGCTCTTGATATTCCCTTCGCCTCGTGCTCAATAACTAGATGTGTGGGTGTATACATTTGTCTGTAATTGAACAGGAGTTCAAGCTCGATTCATCCTTTAAATGATGACTTCGTGAGGCACGTGTGATGATTTAGAGGAAATCTCGTGGGAAAGGTTTTTGATTTCAAGTTAAAAGCTAAACTCTCTCTCTCTATCTGTCTTCTCTGGTCTATCTCTCTATCTGTCTATTCTGGTCTCTCTCTCTCTCTCTATCTGTCTATTCTGGTCTCTCTCTCTCTCTATCTGTCTTCTCTGGTCTATCTCTCTATCTGTCTTCTCTGGTCTATCCCTCTCTCTCTCTATCTGTCTACTCTGGTCTATCCCTCTCTCTCTCTATCTGTCTACTCTGGTCTATCCCTCTCTCTCTCTATCTGTCTTCTCTGGTCTATCCCTCTCTCTCTCTATCTGTCTACTCTGGTCTATCCCTCTCTCTCTCTATCTGTCTTCTCTGGTCTATCCCTCTCTCTCTCTATCTGTCTACTCTGGTCTATCCCTCTCTCTCTCTATCTGTCTTCTCTGGTCTATCCCTCTCTCTCTCTCTATCTGTCTACTCTGGTCTATCCCTCTCTCTCTCTCTATCTGTCTACTCTGGTCTATCCCTCTCTCTCTCTATCTGTCTTCTCTGGTCTATCCCTCTCTCTCTCTATCTGTCTACTCTGGTCTATCCCTCTCTCTCTCTATCTGTCTACTCTGGTCTATCCCTCTCTCTCTCTGTCTGTCTACTCTGGTCTATCCCTCTCTCTCTCTCTATCTGTCTACTCTGGTCTATCCCTCTCTCTCTCTGTCTGTCTGTCTGCTCTGGTCTATCTCTCTATCTGTCTATTCTGGTCTCTCTCTCTCTCTATCTATCTGTCTTCTCTGGTCTATCTTTCTATCTGTCTTCTCTGGTCTATCTCTCTCTCTCTATCTCTGTCTGTCTACTCTGGTCTGTCTCTCTCGCTCTCTCTATCTACTCTGGTCTATCTATCTATCTATCTATCTATCTATCTATCTATCTATCTATCTATCTATCTATCTACTTTGGTCTGTCTCTCTCTCTATCCGTCTACTCTGGTGTGTCTGTATATTTTCACCGCAATAACTCTGAAATCTTCTGATTTTTAGCACCTAGATTTCTTACGTAAAAGTAGTCTCAGATTGTAAGATCAACTATACTCTATTTCACGCGAAGAATGGAGCGCAAAATCTGAAGATCAAAGAAAGCGACAGCCAATAAGAGAATGCCACACCCGCAAGAGTTGAAGCAAACTAATCCGCAGATGTAATACTCCACCACAGCAAAGAGTTCCACACCTTATGCAAGAAATAAGTACTTTTGCTAACGTAAATTATTATTATGTATAGTTTTGAGAATTGATGCATTTTCAAGCGTCATATCTCGCTTTTTATTGGTTTTGGTGGTTAATAGTACTAAGCGATGATTGGATAAGGGATGGGTTGTTTTACCTCTAAGCGGCACTTTTCTGCACACAGTAGCCACGTCACAAAGACTCCGAGGGCTCAGAGATGGTTGCGGAGAGAGGACCCGATGGAGAGCTGCTACGAGACAGATGGTAGCCTTCAGTTCATTCAGCTTATTCTTTAACATGCGCAGATTACGACTTTCTCTCTCTCTCTCGCAAGGAACCACGGATTAACATCACCGACGGACGGTGGCTTCAAAATGTCATCGGTGTCCCCTAGTGACTGAAGCCACCGTGGGTTGGGTTGTTTTACCTCTGAACGGCAATTTTTTTGCACACCATGGGCTAAATGGCCAGGTCACAAGGACCCCGAAGGTTCAGAGAAGGTTAGGGGAGGGGACCCACTGGAACAGCTGTTAGGAGACAGATGGTAGCCTCCCGCCAAAGCCATCCAGCGTGTTCTTTAACGTGCACAGGGTATGGTTTGGGTTGTTTTACCTCGAGCGTCACTTTTTTGCATACCATGGGCTAAATAGCCAGGTCACATGGACCCCGAAGGCTCAGAGAAGGTTGGGGGGAGGGGACCCACTGGAACAGCTGTTGGGAGACAGATGGAAGCCCCCCGTCAAGGCCATCCAGCGTGTTCTTTAACGTGCACAGGGTATGGCTCTCCCGCACATGGGGCCACGGCTTAACGTCCCATCCGACGGACGGCGGCCTTTCCAAGCCCATCGGTGTCCTCTACTGACCGTGGGCAGGGCGGGGAATTTTGCGGAGATAAATCTCAACGCTGACCCAGCTGGGACTCGAACCTGGGAACTACAGATTACGAGCCTGGCGCGCTACCGACTGAGCCACCCCCGCCCCTAATATATTGGTAATGCAGTGTATCTGAAGTTGTATTACTTGACAGTGGCAAAATTCCCTTTAAAGGAAGCTTCCAATGAAGAAAATTGCACCTGCATAAATACTCCGTTCATCAAAACAAAATCTCCGGAATTGTTGATTGTTCAGAAAGTGAGAAAAGAAAAGTTAACTCGCTAATTTCAGAGAAGAAAAGTGACCGAACCACCAAACTTATGCAGCGAAGGACCTAAGAAGAAAATGAAACTAATAAAAAACAAAAATCAGGCTGCTTCAGCGAATCGGAGTCAGGTCGCATCGACAAATCAGATGCAAATAAGTAGTTCTTCTCTTCCCCCTCCGCATCCCCTGTTCGCTCCCATTTCGTCGTAAACCACCACCGAGGACTACACGAAAAAGACCTCCGCCTGGAAAGGTAATTAGACAAATTAGAAATCGCAGAGTAGCCCGAACACGTGACCCTAAAACATTGACATCTACCAGTGAACGGATGAATAGAGAAAGGGAAGATGGAGAGAAAGGGAAGATGGAGAGAATGGGATCGAGGATGTGAATCAGAGTTCGTGTGGGATTCAGATCCTTCTATTCTCACTCCATCTCCTTCTCTCTTCATCCTCCCTCCCATACTCCTTCACAACTCCCCGCTTGTCTTTATCGGGCGTGTTAATGAGGGGAGTTAATGAGGCGGGGGTGTCGTCGGCGCCCGGAACAGCACCTGCCAACGGAAGTCGGCAAACAGAAGCGGGGGGATTGTTTGACTGTGTAACGTGATCTGGTCCTCGTGTGCTGTCTCGCTCACTGGAATGCCGTGCGCTCTGCTTCGGCTTGACTCTGAGGATGCCAACCTCCTCCACTCCATCTAGCTGCTCCTTTTACACGCCTTCCGCTTTGCTGCGGATGCAAGAGGATGGAGAGCATGAAGAGGACCAAGATACATAGGTAGCCAACCAATTAGGCTCTCTTTCAGCTGAAGATGAAAGAAAGACGAGGATGCGTTTGCGACCACCTCGAAGAAAAGACCGACTCATTATGGGCAACGAATTCTTTTTTTATATAATTCCTTTTCTTTTTTTTGCTCATAACACTCTTTTTGTGTGGGTTTCTTTTATTTTAATGATTATTTTGATTGTATATTACGAATTTTTTTTTTTCGTCTTTTACGCCTGTTGGAGGATAACTTCTGTTCTGAACATAAT